>JARYHS010013630.1:109113911-109373070 GCA_031002005.1 Vandiemenella viatica
ACCTGGGATTGCTCATCTATAATACGGCACAAGTCGTTGAATTAGAAGTGCAAGTTGTGTTTCGCAGCATCGGCCTTCTCTGAATCCATGTTGATTGGGGTTTAAAAGCTCACCTTCATCTAAGAATCGCATGACTTTTGAATAGATGATATGTTCTAAAATCCTGCAAAATATTGAAGTTAACGGGATCGTGCCTATAATTCTGAGGATCATTAACATTCCCATTTTTAAACACTGGACTTACGATAGCGGTCTTCCATTCGGCTGGGATTTTTCCTTGATCCAAGAAGACGGTATATAATTTCATCAAATACGGTGCAATTTCCTTTGCGTACCTTGAGTAGAATCATGTAGGAATACGTCTGGTCCGGGAGCCTTATTGCTTTTTACATTCATAAGCAGTTTAGTTATTCCCTCGACATCAAGAACGAGATCATTAATAATATTGTCGGTACGATTGTTAAATATCGGAATCTGCTCAAAGTTTTCTATCGTGAAAGCTTTTTTAAATATATCATTTTATGCTGTACTGAGGAATATAAGCCGTACTTTGTTCCTTGCAGCTGAAATTTCATACCTTGTTCTGTTATTCGTGCGCCTAGTTGTGTTTTGTTTATGTTTAATTGCGGCAACGTTTAGCCCGAAGCCTCCGGGTATCTTCCATGCCAATAACGGCTTTCTTGTGACAGAATATTCTGGTTGAAAACGGAAATTTGTTGACAGTCAGAATATTCAAGTAAACCGAAGTTCAGTCAAGAAGATACCTGGAGCCTTCGCAATTAAACATCAAGAAAACAAAGCTCAGCGCCCGAAAAAACGGAACAAGGTCCGAAATTTCAGCTGATAAAATATTTAAAAATTGTATAATATCATAAATGAATGTAATTTTTCTCGGCGTTGTTTATTTATAAACGTTTCTCTGGAAACAGAGTAATATTGTTATTAATGCACGCTCAAAGCTGACTTCAAGGCAGACTTCAAGACTTGCAACTGCACCTGAAGATGGCGACGGAGAATAAAGTCGCCGAAATATTGTGCATTAATAACAATATTACTCGGTTTGTTTCCCGAGAAACGTTTATAAATTGTATAATATCATTTGTCATTCTGGTCGAAGATATATTAAATCCCAACCACAACCTCCACTAAAACTGCTGCTTGAAAATTAAAGCAACAATAACAGGAAAAAAGATAGCATTCAGTAATATCTCTAGCTAATACGTGACATAACATAGAGTGCAGTTATTTTACGGTACCTAGTGAGAAACCAGTAATTATATTGGACTATAAGAAATTAATAGAAATTATTGTAAACTAGAGAGAACTGCTCCACTGTAATTATCTGTGGCAACTGTAACAAATGACGTCGCTAAAGATCCGAGCTAGGAAGAAGACCATCCGTGTGGCAAAGTCGTAAACACCTGATTATACTGTTCTTTAAAATTATTATACATACCTGAGAGCCAGTCAGCTGAAGCTCAGTATTTCTCATTTTTTTCCTCCAAAGCAGGCCTATCTGTGGGCTTCACTGAATCTGTGAGGAAAGAATAACTGATACAGAACAAAAGAAGATTAATTTTTTGCAGCTTAAATTTAAGAATACCATATCCAAATCATAATTTTCCAAAAACTTTTACCTTTATTTCAAGCTATTACAAACTTTATGAGCAATGAAAACAATGATACGAATGTCAATACAAACATTTATATCACAGTAGTCACAGCTGGACAGAAAACCGTTAATCCTTAGGTAACGAAGTTAACAAAATTTCAAAAATGTAACTTCTAAGTTAACCGACAAATCATTAACGGTCTTCTTAACTTGCGTTAAATTTAACTACATTGGCAGTTGACATCATATGGTTTGTTTGAATTGCGCGCCACGCCACGCTCCTACTTCGGTAATGCGAGTGCGAGTGTGATGCATACACACTGTTATGCTAGTCATTGCGTGGATGTGAGCACAAAAGCTAGAGTTTCTATTTTAATCTGCAAACCATCGATGACTGATTCTGATATTTTCATAACCCAACTTTTTTAGAACGAGAAAAATGTCAGTTTTTAGTCTCTGTTGGTTTGGTGTTAGTAAAATTAAGTAACATCATATAAAATGAAGATCTAGAATCCGTTAGTGAAAGCATCAACGCTAGCGATAGCAACGAGAAAGTTAAAAAAACCTTGGCTACATTTATCCTATTATGTTGCATTTAAATCAAGACTAGGAGGACAGTTGATTCATGAATGCAAGCTGTGGCTGCCTAAACTTTCTACAATCAAGGTTCACCTGTCTATCCTTTATAATCTTAAACAACATAATGACAGGATGCACACATCCAAATATGAACAGTTGGAGGAAAAATTAAAAGCAAGGTCAACTCGTCGGAAAAAGAAAAAATAATTCAAAGCTTTCTTGAAGTGCTATGGATTCTTTTTTTTTTAAATGGCATTTGGCAACGAAGGCCATACAGCCAGCTCAATGTAATTATTGTAGCTTTCAGTGTCTAAGTCGTCGTCCAGTAAATATTCTATTTTTCCAATGTATGGACGCCACAGGACGGACAGGACATTCACACAGACACACAGCATCCATGCCCGCGGCCGGATTCGAACCGGCGGCCTACGGCACGCGGAGCCAGCACTATAGCCCCTACGCTACCGAAGCCGGCATTATGGATTCTTCTGATGTAGATGGCAGCAGAAATGATTTGTTTTCATCTCCATCTGCTAATAAACATTTAAACCTTTTGGCAACGTAGGTACCGACACCGGCGTATTACAAGCTCATGTGGACCGAAGTAAACTTTTTCGCTGTCAACATGATACTTTTGAGATGTTTGTTAAAACGTTGAACCCCGTAAGAACTCAATTTCCAGAAGGAAATTGGATAGACATTTAATTGATTGGGATCACGATACTGCTTGCGGTAATACCTACTGTAATACATAAACACCTGTACCACTTTTGGGCGGTTACCATTTAACGGTTAACTTTAATTTTCATTAAATTTACAAAAATGTAACGCTCCAACGATTATAGAAGTTAACTTTTTAAGTAACGGATTAACGAAGTTGATGTTTGGATGAACTGTGCCCACCTACAACAGCACATTTTGAAACACCGTACATCATCACACTTCGGTGAATATCAAAATCCTATAAGTATATAAAAAAAATTATTTTTACTCACCTTCCACTAAAAAGTCATTTCACGAGTTATTTTTCATGAGTTCTTGTGGTGACATTCCTTCATCACTTACTAGTCTTAAGACCGAATCGTAACAGACACCAACACTCCATAAGACATAAATTGTGTTGGATATAAGTAGTAAGTATGTGACACTTTCCACGAATTTTGTTGTTGTTTTAACTGCTTAACGTCTCTTAACAGCGAGGTCTTTAGAGACGGGGAAGGATGGGGGGCAAGGAATGGGAAGGAATTCGGCAATGGCCTTTTGAACGAAACATCCGGGCATTTGCCTAGAGTGATTTGGGAAATCATGGAAATCCCAAATCTGGATGCCCGGACGGGACGAATTTTATTAAAAACGTGCGAAAAATGTGCAAAATAGATTTTAAAAAATCATGAAAACAGTCTAGTCAGAGTAATAGAATCAATTTTCGAGCATTACAGGGAGCAAGAGAGAAGCATAATTTTGTGAAAAATACAGTTTCACTAAGAAGCATTAAAATCCTATAAATTCCCTAAATTTCATGAAAATCGGTAAAAAATTTTTATTAAAATACGTAAAATATTGCCAAGTAATACGTCACTGGTTGACATGACAATTACACTTGCGTGCATCACAGAGTGCAGTGCCCAACTATATGATGTGTTTTCATTACCACAACAGGCTACAGAAAAGTGTCATACACGTACAAAAATGTTTCGGCTGTCGCGACAGTTCCTAGAGAAACGTGCACGGCACCTCCACCACACACATCACGTTGCCGTCAGGGAGTGCAAAGGATGAAAACTACAGATGTTATCGATCAAAGGGGCAGGTAGCACATATACTGACACAGAAACCAACATCAATACAACGAGATGTAGCTAAAACTACTACCATCAGATGCACCGTAACTTACATTAAACTCTGGTTAATGTAGGATGCCCCATAAGGTTAGGAAAAACTATGTGAAAAGTATTCACAATACATACAATCTTCTCATCAAGATAAGGTGTGCAAAAGGTTGAAAGCAAAATATGTGAGCATCACAGTACTCGATGTATTCGATCAAAGGTGGTCACAGAACATATCAGACACACTGACGCACACTTTCATCGGTAGGTTTATGAACCTACATAACTTACATTAAACTCAGGTTAATATAGGATGTTAAACGTTAGGTTAGCCCAAGTTAGGTTAGTCCGTCACGCAAAACTCAACTCAACGAATTCTAGTAAACTACCAAGGATGGGGACGTCAAGCCTGGCGGTATCTCTTGGAAGAGTAGGCCTGAATGGGACGGCACCAGGTTTCACCCAATGCCTTCTTCATCCTGCAGAATTCCTTCCCGCTTTATTACACCGACGGGGTTTTGAACCAGTCACCACACCATACGAAAATATGCTAATTTTTTCAATAGATACGATGAATTTGTGAATAATTACTATTTCAATACCGCTTGCATAAAAAAGAGGAATCACAGTTAGTGGGATATAAGCAAGATATTACGGATGAAATGGACAAGGGAGGCCAAATTGATAGTGTAGCACTAGATCATCCAAAGGCTTTTGATAGAGTGAGCCACAAAATGGTAGTAAATAAGGTAAAAACTATTGGAGTGGATTAGAAAGTGATTTGCTGGGTAGAAGAATTTTTAAAAGGTAGAAAACAAAGGTTAGGGTGGGAAGTGCAGTATCAAAACAAGAGGAAGTAAAAATGTGAGAGCGACAGGGTAGCGTATTGGAACCATTGCTATTCATTATTCTAATGAACAATTGTGTGGATCGTTTACTATCAGAAATTAGATTGTTTACAGATGACATAATGCTATATAAAAGGACCAAAACGGTAGAGGACTGGAATCAGCTGCAGGGTGATCTGGACAGGATATCTAGTTGGGTTGGTAAACATGTGATGAAGATAAATGCAAAGAAGAGTCTTCTTATTAGATACACAAATAAAAAACAAAAGGTTGATTACGATTATAAGGTGGGGAAAGAAGTACTTGCTGAAGACTTGAAATGTAAATATCTTGGCGTAACATTGATAACAAGCTTAACCAGGCAGGTCACCTTGGACAGATGGTAGGAAAATGTTTCGAAATTCGGCACTTGTTGGAGAGACTGATGTGGGGATGTACGAGGGAAGTAAAGGAATTGGGTTACAAAACTTCGGTCAGACCATTGCTTGAATATGGTGTAGTATAGGACCCACATTCTGAGTATCAAATACAGGAGTTGGAGAAGGTGCAAAGAAGGGTTGCTAGATTTGTTTCTGGAAATTATCACAGAACGCAATCAGTAACAGATATGATAAAAGAGTTAGAATGGGAGTCATTGGAAGACAGAAGGAGGGTGAAGAGGGTCATGGGAGTGTACGAGGCGTATATTTGTGATGAGGCATGGAAAGATAGTGGTGTAAGAATTAAAATTAATGCATGGAATGGAAAAGATGACCATGAGCACAAGCTGGCACTCGATTTCAGACAGAAGGGTGTAGGAAGATTCTCTTTTTTAGGTAAGGGTATCAGGGATTGGAATAAGTTACCAAGAGAAATGATGAATAATTTACCAAAAGCGCTGAAAGAATTTAAAGTTGAAATTTGTAGAGAGCAAATGTAGGAGAGCGCGGGAAACGGTGGTCTAGGGAAATTTATACCGGAGCGTGCGCTCCATTGCAATTAAATTAAATGAAAATTAAACTTCCTGCCAATGAAATACTACTCATTAAAGTATCCGCCGTCTGGTCTAAACTTGCAATTATGTTTTATTTAAGCCGTGGTTAGTGGTCCGTAGTAAGTAGTGAATTTAATCTTTGCCCCACAAGGTTCGTGCCAAAGAACGGTGTGCTATATAGATCACTTGATTAGTCCATTCTTTCCTCTTCTCAGTTTTTTTTCTGAAAGGTAATATGTGTAGGGTCTTTGGTTGCTGTGTGCAGACGCAGGGCGATGTGGTTGATTTGCGCACTCAGCTTGCAACTTTGTTAATGGAAGTTAAACAGCTGGAAGCTGCCGTAAGTGATTACAGCAGATGTGGCATGTGTGACCCTACTGAAGCCTGACCTCTCACAGGTTCTCCGCTACCATTCATCGAACCTGTGGTCCAGGCAAAGATATTGGAATCTGTGCAGCGGTCGTCTGACAGTGACTAGCGTGTGGTTTGTGGACGTCAGTACCGCATGCAGGTGCAGTCTTATAAGTCAGAATCCCATGAAGGCGAGCTTCTACCACTGTCCAAGCGGTTTGACGTATTGTCTGGAATTGATTCCGTTTCTCAATCTTCGTCGACGTCGGTCATTAGAGGCGGGATGGGATTGGGGACAAGGGACGGGAATGAATTCGTCCATGTACCGTTTGAAGGAAGCATTCCGGCATCCGCCTGGAGTGATTTGGGGAAACCATAGAAAACCCAAATCTGGATAGCCGGACGGAGATTCGAACCGGCGTCCTCCTGAATGCGAGGCCAGAGCGTTAACCACTCACCCACCACGCTCGGTAAAATTGTATTCTAGTGATCGGAACCTCCAACGTTAGGCGGTTTATTGAGCCCCTTACGGAACTAGCGAATAGGTCGGGTATGAAATCCAGCATCCATTCATTGTTTATTCCAGAAGGACTTATTCAAGAACAGGCCAGAACAGGCCATCCCAGATGCCATCGAACGGACGGGATGTAGTCAGCTGCGGATTGTCGGCACCAATGATGTTTGCCGCTCTGGGTCCGTTATCCTCTCTTCCTTTCGGCGGTTTGCTGAAAGGGTGAATGTAGCCAGAGGCCGCATGGTATCGGCTGAGTTAACTGTCTGCAATATCGTTGTTAGAAATGACTTTGGATCTCTGATTGAGAGCCGAGTTAAGGGTCTGAATCAGAGACTGCGGCGTTTCGGCGATACACTTGTGCACTACACACAAGAATCGGTTACACGGGTGGCAGAGACCGTGTGGAGCGTATTCAGATATTTTTTAGGTAGAGAGAGGAAAACCAGTTACAGGCAGCCCAGTTCAACAGTGAATGTTAATGGTGAGTTGGTAATGGAAGAACGAACATGTCGGGTGTATTGTAATATGCGCATATCGGAAGTTCTCCCGGTAGTGTTTATCAGCTTACTAAGAAAGAGTAACCCGGCTATCATTGAACGTTCATGATATTCAGTTTGTATCGGACAGAATCGTGAGAGTGGCTAATGTGAAGAGACGATAGCCAGACTGTGTGTTTATAAAGCTGTGTACGACAAGAGAAACGCATAAAGTATGACACGTTCATAGTGTGTATTAGGTGTACCTGGTGTAATTTACTCGCTTTTTCCAATATTTAGAACCTGCAACTTCGGAGAAGAGTCTGTGAAATCATATTTTCTGTTGGCTACCACTAACACAAGAGTAATAAAGTGAACATAAACAATGTTATTGATCAGATTAAATTTCGATGTTATCATTTGAACATTATATTAACCTCTTATTATGTGCTTAGAGTAGAACTCAGACTGGCGGCCCTAACACGAGCCTTTTAATTCAAGATTTATGTTGTAATTACAGTTAACAAGACCATATGAAAATCCATTACACTAATTAACCATTTCGTGCGTTACATGGCGACGGTGATAGGACGTTGTGGATCTACGACGGTAGGAAATGACAGTAAATAGACACCACCGAAGTAAAAAATACGTAAAAAAATAGGAAGCGAGTGATAAGTTAATTGCTAGCAATCAGTGACAATATGGAATCGCGCCACAGTGAGTGTAGGCAAAGAAGTGGCAAAAAGAAGTTGCGCGCCAGAGGCAATATACGGAAGATAACAACACCAATACATTTACAGCGAAAGCTGCTGGCGCAGGCGTCGCGCTCTGAGTAACACAGCTACCAGACGGCTCAACGAAAGGGAAGTCAAAGATTATTTCTACTTTTCAGTAAAAAAAATATCAGACACAAACTGAAGTAGCAAGATTAATTTGAATTTCATTTCCTTGTATGAATAATAGATTACTTAAATTCAGTATAACCTTCAAAGAAATTGCAGCCACATAAATTGAAAATTTTCATTGGCATATTATTCCACTCAGTATAAGGGAAATTTGAGTCACTTTGGGTTATAAGTTCTTGTTTGCACTATAATGCTGATTCCAAACAAGGCATACACAATACAAAGGTCGGAAGTTTTGTATCAAAACTTTCCTGTGGTTTTCATGAAAGAAGTTTCTATTATTTTTACTCCTCTGCAAACACTGATATGAATGCTTATGGCTTAAAAAAGCACTATCACGTTTGAACATGGAAATTCCTCCGTACAAACGAACAATCCTAAAATTATGCAAACAAGTTCATGACGAGATCAACAAAGACCTGGTCATCAAATTACAAAGCGGTCACGTAGAAGGGTTCACGACAACTTAAAAGCGCTATCCCATAGTCTCCGGGGCTCAGTTGCGAAGCAAGAATTGGCTCTGAAAATGTTATATCGTGCCGTGCGTTGCGTCTTACACAAAAATCTCAACTTCCATGCGGACATAATCCAGCTTACTGTAATCAACAACTGCAACCTTAGCACAGAGTTCCTTTAGCTTTTTTATATCACTAGTTTGAATTATATTTTTTCCAATATCTGTCACAACGATACTATCAAATAATTGTGTTCAACCCAGTATCGGTGGTCACGGTTGCGGCAGAAGTAAACAGTGACCTGTATTGCCTTACTTCTCGTGCAGGTAGCACAGTTCGAACGCAAGACCTGTATATCAAAGTACTCGAGCACACATCTCATCTGTTCAAAATGTTATCCGGACTTGCATTGAAACTGTCCTTATTACAAGATGCTCAATTTACTTTTTCGCCGGCTCAGACTACATATAATATATGAATTATTAATATAGCTTCTTAAAAAATTAATGTTGATTTGTTGATCAAACAATTGATAGTAAAACAGTGTAAATTACGATCCTTGATGACACAAATCAAATGTAATTACAAAATCCTGATTTCTAATAGTTATAAACAAATCATTAGTTTTTTTATCTATTATTATTATAATCTTGAAATTCTGTAAGTTTGTTACCTAATCACCTTAAAAAGGGCGAACCCATTTAATGAAGTTTAGTAAAAGTTTGTAAAAGGCAAAATCTGCACTACAGGACTATTCGCTTACAACGGTAAGACTAGTTGGTGCCCACCAGGGGCGCATTTAGGCATAGGCTACATAGGCTGTAGCCTAGGGACCTGCAAAAACATAAATAAATAAAATAATCAAACATGTGCAAAGACAGTAATCTATTTCAGAAACGTCATGAAATGCTCGTGAAAACAAAAACAATGTTCGCGCATGTGCAGTTCAATCTTTTATGTTGGTGTACTGTAAAATAACATTTCAATGCACCTATGCCGAAAAGTAACAATTTTGCGGCTCAACAATGAGGACTTATAACCCATTTAACATTAGATTGCAGTAGATGGCAGTATATAAATGTAGATTGAAGTCACTGTCGTACACCTCCAATAAAAACTAAAATTCCCTAGCATTCATGTCCGGAAGGTTAAGTATGCGATATAAACAGCGAGTAGTGGTGAGGGGTCCAAGTTTTAATGTTTTCTTCGAAAGTAAGTATTTATAAAAAAATTACATTCGTTTACAACAGAAATAGGTGTATTTAGAATGCAATATTAATTCTATTTTTTGATTTGTTATTTTAAGTCACTTTTTATTTCTTTTAAAACTTTATTTCAACATTCGGGAATCTCGATCGCTTGGTGCAAGTTGGGAAGGCTAGTGGAACCCTGTCTAAAATCAATTTA
Source organism: Vandiemenella viatica (assembly GCA_031002005.1). NCBI lineage: Eukaryota > Metazoa > Arthropoda > Insecta > Orthoptera > Morabidae > Vandiemenella > Vandiemenella viatica. The sequence goes on from JARYHS010013630.1 coordinate 109,123,864, forward strand.
GTCGCTGTCTTCTGTTGGCATGGGCGTGTGAATAGTTAATATTGTGTTTTTAATCATTCCCTATTACGTGCTTTGGTGATATTAATCACCTTTTATCGTTTTTTTTTATCTTAATATGTAGCCCTACTCTTTCATAAGGTTATTAAAACTTTTGAATTTGTAACTCGCGAGCTTTAGCCGAGAGAGTGTTTGTTGAAAGAACACAACTACAATTGGCAGCACGTATCTATCGATTATCAGACGAAAAATTGAGCGTGCGAGCAGCACTTGCTAGCCTCGTTTACTTCAGTCCCTGAAACAGTACCGGATTAACCACGTAGCAGGAGGTAGCAAATGCTACGGGCCCCGCGCTGTCTTAATCCGGCCCTGCTCTGAAACAGTACCGGATTATCACGTAGCAGGAGGTAGCAAATGCTACGGGCCCCGCGCTGTCTTAATCCGGCCCTGCTCTGAAACAGTACCGGATTAATCACGTAGCAGGAGGTAGCAAATGCTACGGGCCCCGCGCTGTCTTAATCCGGCCCTGCTCTGAAACAGTACCGGATTAATCACGTAGCAGGAGGTAGCAAATGCTACGGGCCCCGCGCTGTCTTAATCCGGCCCTGCTCTGAAACAGTACCGGATTAACCACGTAGCAGGAGGTAGCAAATGCTACGGGCCCCGCGCTGTCTTAATCCGGCTCTGCTCTGAAACAGTACCGGATTAACCACGTAGCAGGAGGTAGCAAATGCTACGGGCCCCGCGCTGTCTTAATCCGGCCCTGCTCTGAAACAGTACCGGATTAATCACGTAGCAGGAGGTAGCAAATGCTACGGGCCCCGCGCTGTCTTAATCCGGCCCTGCTCTGAAACAGTACCGGATTAATCACGTAGCAGGAGGTAGCAAATGCTACGGGGCCCCGCGCTGTCTTAATCCGGCCCTGCTCTGAAACAGTACCGGATTAATCACGTAGCAGGAGGTAGCAAATGCTACGGGCCCCGCGCTGTCTTAATCCGGCCCTGCTCTGAAACAGTACCGGATTAACCACGTAGCAGGAGGTAGCAAATGCTACGGGCCCCGCGCTGTCTTAAACCGGCCCTGCTCTGAAACAGTACCGGATTAACCACGTAGCAGGAGGTAGCAAATGCTACGGGCCCCGCGCTGTCTTAATCCGGCCCTGCTCTGAAACAGTACCGGATTAACCACGTAGCAGGAGGTAGCAAATGCTACGGGCCCCGCGCTGTCTTAATCCGGCCCTGCTCTGAAACAGTACCGGATTAACCACGTAGCAGGAGGTAGCAAATGCTACGGGCCCCGCGCTGTCTTAATCCGGCCCTGCTCTCAAATGGTACACAATGCACGTTTCGAACTTTCGATTTTTCAGTAAGTTATCCTAGTATATTTTTACCATCAATCTAATATTTTGCATTAAAAGGTTTATTAATCTTATATACAGGGTGTTATAAAAAAAGGTACGGTGAAACTTTCAGGAAACATTCCTCACATACAAACAAAGAAAATATGTTATGTGGACATGTGTACGGAAACGCTTACTTTCCATGTTAGAGCTCATTTTAGATTGGTAGAGGCGGACCAATTCCATGGCCCCCACGCTATCCTGACCTCAACCCTCTTGACTTCCATTTATGGGGGCATTTGAAAGCCCTTGTCTACGCAACCCCGGTACCAAATGTAGACTCTTCGTGCTCGTATTGTGGACGGCTGTGATACAATACGCCATTCTCCAGGGCTGCATCAGCGCATCAGGGATTCCATGCGACGGAGGGTGGATACATGTATCCTCGCTAACGGAGGACATTTTGAACATTTCCTGTAACAAAGTGTTTGAAGTCACGCTGGTACGTTCTGTTGCTGTGTGTTTCCATTCCATGTTTAATGTGATTTGAAGGGAAGTAATAAAATGAGCTCTAACATGGAAAGTAAGCGTTTCCGGACACATGTCCACATAACATATTTTCTTTGTTTGTGTGTGAGCAATGTTTCCTGAAAGTTTGGCCGTACCTTTTTGTAACACCCTGTATACAAAAATCTCGCGTCACGATGTTTGTCCGAGATAAACTCCGAAACTACTTAACCGATTTTGATGAAATTTGGCATACTGTGTGGTCCAATTTAAAAGATAGGATAGTTTTTATCTCGATTATTGACCTTAATATTTATTATTGCGAATTAAATGCTCATTAAATGTTTGTCATAGGACAATCGTTTGTAGTACTTGTAAGTTCCGTAAGTTTGAGCGGTCTGGTGGCTCAGTAGTTAAGGCTCCGACTGGAGATCGAAAGGTCCTCGGTTCGAATCCCTGTCTCGTCGGGGATTTACATAGGCACTTAACCTGGCCTTTACCATAGACGCCGCTTGCTGTGTAATGTGAAGTATGCCGAACGCTTCCGTGGTTCGGATTCCACGTTAAACTGTAGGTCCCCTGTAGTATCCGGAAGGATTGACGGGCTAGGTTAGGGCGGCTACGATAGAGGCGGAATGCACAGCCAATAGAAACCCTGTCACCAGGTCATTACGACCACACGAATTTATTATTATAAATAGTTCCATAAGTTTCCAACAGACGCCGATGTGTTAATTTATCGACACAACACTTGGTTATTTAGGTTGGATAACCATCCAGTAGATGGCGTTGTGTTTCAGTTTCTTTATGCTACAGTATATTCCACGGCATATGTGTTTATGTTTACGACATAACCGAGTTTGTTGAATCTTTCGTGTATTATCATTTATATAAGTGTGCTGTGTATCTACAATAATATTACATATGCGAAAGTAACTATCTGTCACTTTGTCTGTTTGTTACGTTTCTTGGGCTAAACGGCTAATCCGATCGTGATGAAATTTGACGAGGAGATGCTATTTGGCATTAGGATTGACACAGAATACCGTTTTTCTGTAAAAAATAAAACATGTTGTTATATAATTTTGAAAAATTACTGAACGGCGATAGACAGACGCGTAGGATGTGTACGTGTCTGTACTACCTTTCCCTATAGCGGTGTGCTAGCTCAGTAGTTAAAGCGCTCGCTTACTGATGTTTGGAGCGTGGTATCCGGTTCAAATCCCCGAGGAAGCAAAGCTTTTTACTGTATGTGAACACTTTTTTACGTTATATTGATCCCTCAGGGGGTGTTACTCTCACAGTCAATGTGTGTGTGTGTGTGTGTTTGTTATCTTCACTAATAATACTATAAATGGGGGAGTAAGTCTCTGTCTTTGTTACGTTTTGACGACTAAATGGCTATACCGATAATGATGGAGCTTGACAAGGAAATACTTTGTATCTGTAGGAAGGGCATAGGGCATTTCTTTCGGTATGAATAACAGTTGTAGTCACGAAATTTTGAAAATTTATCGAATGGTGACAGAGACACGGATGTGTTAGTCTGTAACGTTACGTCGGTTGCTCAAGCTGTGCTTCTCGCGCATTATATCAGCGTATGATTTGTTTATAAGTTTCGTTTAGAGACAAAACGTATGATTTAGTATAGATGTCGATTTTCTCTGTATTATTACTTTGTGTCTACTTAAATGTTTCTGGCACCAGTTTATTTTTCCTTCTTTTTCTACATGCCTTGCGGGCGTAAACTGGCCTAAAGTATAGCTCTAGCAGAGCACAAGCAGCTTAAGTTATTAGAACCCAATAATCGGATGGTCATGCTGAAGAAAGAAGAAAAACCAACACACCAACACACACACACACACACACACACACACATCCCCCACCTTCGTTCGACGGTAGAATGATATACCGTAGTGATGATTTTCCTGTCATATTATGCCGACTCGGTGTTGTTTGGGACCAACCCTACGTTACCAACAGCTTTCTATATTCAATTCTGGCAAATAAATTATTAATCCCCGCGTACGAAGTCGCGGATATCAGCTAGTTTGATACGTATATATGGTCCAGCAACACAGTCATAGCCTAGGAGCCTACAGATCATAAATGCGGCTCGGGTGCCCACGACTTCGTTCATGTATGTTAAGAATTTTGAAGGTTTTTATTTAATTTCCATGAAACCCTTGTCACGAATAGTTGCTTGCTTGGGATTCAGACATTACTCGTAAACTTGATCGTGATGCCTGTGTTCTCGAAGCTGCTAGAGTTCTTTAAACAGCCGCCAAACTAGTAATTTACCCTGTAATAGCTAATAGGTCACACATAAATGAAAGCAAGTCACTGTTGCGAATTTGAATTATATTCTGATAGTTTGATGAAATGAACACTAGTGCCAGATTACACTCGTTAAAAACATTCATAGGCAGTATCGAACTCTGAAATCGCATATAAAGATACAGGCTACACTCCAAGGCACAACACTGAATAAAAGCATATACTCTTGTAATCATACTTAGATGTGCACCACAAAGTTAAGAGTGAGCTTGATGATTATTTTAAACACTGCTACTATTGACTTTTAAACATTTTTAAAAAGTTCTGTCACTGAATTGAATTTAAAGTTTGTTTGGAATTAATGATAAAGTTCACGAACTAGTTCTGAGGCGAGATAATCAAACTTTTCAGTAGTTACATTTTGAATTTTACCCACGCGATGGTTAGATTGATGCTGTCCGCTTACAAGAAACATGACACGCCCATTCTCTATCAACCAAGTACTTGCCTTTTTAAATCAATGCTGGTTGGATTTTTATACCCTTGACTAATCTTTAGCTGATGCGTTCCAGAATAAAGGAATATTCCCGAGGAGAAGTACTATTCTCCTGTGAATTACAAAAAAAACCCAAGGTACGTTATTTTTACTCAGATTTTCTCGAAATTTTTTATATATTATAGTTTAATTTATTTGAAATCTTTTTAGCTATGACAAATTTATTCGTAAGTTTGCTTGATTAGGAGTTAAACAATTTTAAAAGTCACAAGTCGTGATATCATCAAGCTTAGATACTAAAATTCCGTTTTTCTCCCTTTAAATCTGGAATTACTGCTAAACTGTTATATTATTATTAAGTGAATTTTTTTCTCTTTCATTAAAGTCTACTTTCATCTCCGTTACAAAATCATCATCATATATATTATTTCTAAAAGCTATTTTTTCATACTTAACCGAAATCAATGAATGAGGTGTCATTTTAAAGCTTATGGTCTCCACTTTGATCACATCATATTTTAAGAAAGAAGGTTTTCGGGATTCGACTCTTAAAGGGCAAAAATGTCAATATATCTAAAATGATGTTTTCTGTGTTACAGGTCATTTATCTCCCTGGATACCTATCTGAAATCGCTTAATGAAGTATCATTTTAAAGATTAAGATCTCCGCTTTTGTGACGTCATACACTAAGACAAGAATTTTCCGGAATTCGACCCTTAAAGGGCAAAAGTATCAATATTTTTGCAATGTGTTTTTGTGTCACGAGCCATTTATCTCACTTCATATCTAACCGATATAGATAAATGAGGTATCATATTAAAGACTAAGGTCTCCGCCATGGTAACATTATTTTTTAAGAAAGGAATTTTTCGTAATTCGACGCTTAACGAGCAAGAAGGTCAATTTTTCTAAAATGCGTTTTTTGTGCCTCGAGCCATTTATCTCCCTGAATAACTAACCAAAATCGATAAATCAAGTAAGATTATAAGGAGTAATGTCTCAGCTTTGGTGACATCATATTTTAAGAAAGAAGTGTTTTGGAATTCATCCCTTAAAGGGAAAAAGTATAAATGGTTCTACAGCGCATTTTTGTGTCACGAGCTATTTATCTCCCTTGATATCTAATCGATATAGATAAATGAGGTATCATATTAAAGACTAAGGTCTCCGCCGTGGTAACATTATATTTTATGAAAGGAATTTTTCGTAATTCGACCCTCAAAGGGCAAAAATGTCAATTTTTCTAAAATACTTTTTTTGTGTCTCGAGCCATTTATCACCATGAATATCTAACCAAAATCGATAAATGAAGTAGGATTATTAGGGGAACTGTTTATGCTTTGTGACATCATATTTTAAGAAAGAATGTTTTTGGAAACAAACCCTTAAAGGGAAAAAGTATCATTTTTTCTACAACGCATTTTTGTGTCACGAGCCATTTATCTCCCTTGGTATCTAACTGATATAAATAAATGAGATATCCTATTAAAGATTAAGGTCTCCGCCATGGTCAAATTATATTATAAGAAAGGAATTATTGGGAATTCGACCCTTAAAGGGCATAAATATCAGTATTTCTAAAACACTTTTATTGTGTCTCGAGTCATTTATCTCCATTGATAATTAAACAAAATTGACAAACGAGGTATCATTTTACAGATTGTTGTCTTCGTAAGGTCTTCGGTTCCGTTAAACCACATTTTAAGAATGAAATTTTTCAAAATTCTACCCTTTGGAGGTAATATTTCTACAATGCATTTTTCTGTCTCTTGCTGTTTATTTTCCTTGATACCTAACCAAATTAATAAATGAGGTATCGTTTTAAATATTAAATTATCCGCTTTTGTCACATCATGTTTTAAGGAAAAACTTTCTCCAAATTCAACCCTTAAGGGGCAAAAATATCATCATTTCTAAAACTTTTTTTGTCCTGAATTGATAACTAACCGAAATTGGTAAATTAGGTATCGTTTTAAAGACCAAGGTAGCTTCTTTGGTCACACCATATTTTATAAAAGGAAATTTTTGGAATTTGACCCTTGATGGACAAAAGTATCAATATTATTTCTACATCGTGATATATTTTTTTGTTAATTACAAGCGATTTATCTTCTTCGATACCTAGCCGAAATCGATAAAATCATATTGTTTTAAAGATTAAGTTCTCCAGTTAAGTAAAATCATAAATTAAGAAAGAATTTTTCGTAATTTGTTGCTTAAAGTCGTAGCGCGTATGAGACAGTTCAGAGCCAAGTCCCTAGATTGCAGCAGCGAATATCACAAAGATGTCAAATAACTTTTTTTATTCAATAAGTAGCTTTTCGGATATTTTTTTTCTGTTGAGGAAACACTTTCTTTTTGCCATTCAATTCCAATGTAAACATTTTATTCGCACAGCAACAAATAACACAGAGATGTTGATATGATGCGTGCATTTTGTTCAGGTTGGTTGTATTCTGTTCAAGTCAGTGACAGTTTGTCATAAATAAAGAGTGTTTTAAATTTCTCTAACTATTTTCGTAGTATGTTGTAAGTATTATGATGCGTACTTATTACGCTAATATATATATAATTTGCTACAATAGTACGGTTCTACTTTTCATTATATTACAAGCATTCAACCTCACCATTCATCGCATTTTATTCGCGAAAATTTCGCACGGGTCGTCTAGTATATATTATTTCTATAAGGTATTTTTTTGTCACAAGCCTGTATCTTCCTTCATACATAACCAAAATCAATGAATGAGGTATCATTTTAAAGCTTATGGTCTTCACTTTGGTCACATCATATTTTAAGAAATGAAGTTTTCGTATTCCACCCTTAAAGAACGAAAATTTCAATATTTCTAAAATGCTGTTTTCTGTGTTACGATTAATTTATCTCCCTGGATACCTATCTCAAATCGTTTAATGAAATATAATTTTAAAGATTAAGGTCTCCGATTTAGTGACGTCATATATTAAAACAGAACATTTTCGGAATTCGACCCTTAAAGGGCAAAAGTATTAATATTTTTGCAATTCGTTTTTGTGTCACGAGCGATTTATCTCCCTTAATATCTAATCGATATAGACAAATGAGGTATCATATTAAAGATTAAGGTCTCCGCCGTGGTAACATTATATTTTAAGAAAGGAATTTTTCGTAATTCGACCCTTAAAGGACAAAAATGTCAATTTTTCTAAAATGCGTTTTTTGTATCTCGAGCCATTTATCACCATGAATATCTAACCACAATCGATAAATGAAATAGTAGTATGAAGAGTAATGACTCAGCTTTGGTGACATCATATTCAACCTCATTATTCATCGCATTTTATCCGCGAAATTTTCGCACTGGTCGTCTAGTTCTTTATTAATGAAATATGTTTTTAAATAAAATTTTAAGCCTATGCATATTATGCCTCAAACTGATCGTCATTTTACGCTTTATTAGTGGGAATGGATGTCGGAAAATCTATTAACTTTTGAGAAATTAGCATTTATAAATTTTATGTTCTTTACGAAAATGTTAGATTCGTAGTTGAGCAGTACTTTATTATTAAGAACATTTTTATAAAAGTTATTTACTCTATAAATTATATGTTATAGGCCCCCTTGTAAACGATTTAGGCAAGAAAATGGATGTTTAACAAGGTTATGTTCTGAAATGAAGAGTTCTTTTCTATTAAGAAAATTATTATAAAAGTTATTTTTTATATTAATTATATTTAATAGCCCTCCTGCTAAACAGTTTAGGCTAGATAATAGATATATAACAACCTAAATATTTCCTGGATAAAAAATAGCGTCTAAGCAATCCGCAAGTAAAAGTCCCGTCAAAACTGGTTCACATATTTTTTTATTTTTTATTATTATTATTTTTTTTTTTAAAAAAAAAAAAAAAAACCTTACAAAATGAGCATGAGTATCCACGAGGTTTTCTAAAAGACGGCGCCCCTGCTTCTGAAATCACATTTACTACCAGTTATTATAAAAACCTCCTAATTAATTCATAAAAGAATAAAATATATCAATATAATCCTTAAATAATTCTAATTAATCTCTAAATGCGTAAAATTTCGAGAAACCATGGCAAACAGAAATCTGGATAGCTGCACCTGCGGTCGAACTAGCGACCTCCCGAATAATAGGCCTGGGCGTTAACAGCTCACCCAACAGGCTGCTTATATTTCGTTTTCTTGACGCATTAAGGAAGGCAGAGAAAATAAATTTGATTTTAAATGTTTTCAACACATAATCTATATCGGTATAATTAGGACCTATCTGGAATTATTTAAAGCAAATGTATTGTTTTCCTCAACTTCAAATTGTCGCCAATATTCTCCAATGACTGTATTCCTTAAATGACGAAGAAGTCTTTTCTCATTTTGTAATGACTAATGACCATTTGTTATATTGCCCACGATGGATTGTAAACATGGAATGACTCTAATCGTGCTAGATTCAAGATGCAATAGCATATCTTGGAATATGTTTGTTTGCATGTGTTAGTTGAAAATTTACGAAGTACACATTGTTTTGATTATGACCATGGATTTAGTTATGTAACTCTAGAAAGTAAGAGGATGAATAGAATATTGAATATTTTTATAAAATCATTGGCTAAAATGAGATGATGGTTTAATGGACAGGCAGCATGTCCATTGACTTTCAGTTGGACAGGTAGGAATGAATACAAGCGGCCAGTGGCGTAGGTAGGTCAACAACGGCCCCGGTGCAAAAAAATTATTTTGGGCCCTCAGGCCAGATGGGCGACCTTTTTTTTGCTTTGTATTGTTGGTAGGGGCCCGCTGAGGCTGGGGGCCCCTGGGCAGTGGTTGTGGCCCCCCTGAAAAGTGAGGGGGCTCCCTGTGTCTCAGGGTCCCCGTTGGTAGAGTTCAAAAAAAAAAAAAAGGGTCGCCAGTTTGCCGTGAAAGCCCGTGGGCCCTCTGAACTGCGCTTGGGGGCCCCCTGAGGTATGCTTGGGTGCTCCCTGAGCGTAGGGACCCCGGTGCACTGCACCGCCTAGCCCCATAGTAGCTACGCCCCTGCAAGCGGCTTACCCGGGGCGCACATTGAGCTGCGTGGCGCAGTAGGGGCAGCGCAGAGCAGGGCAGGGCAGGGCAGAGCAGGGCAGGGCAGGGCAGGGCAGGGCAGGGCAGCGCAGGGCAGGGCAGGGCAGGGCAGGGCAGGGCAGGGCAGGGCAGGGCAGGGCAGGGCAGGGCAGGGCAGGGCAGGGCAGGGCAGGGCAGGGCAGGGCAGCACAGACAGTGAAACTGCGTCGGGCAGTTACCCGCGCATAATAGAGCCCAGTTTCGTGCGGCAATTTACAAATCATTGTTCTGTTGTGCCAGAAACCGACAAAAAAGCGTAACCAAAAACATGTAGATGCAAAAACTCTACTTTTGATTTCTGAACCAGACTGATAACGAGCTTGGAAAATTGTTATTACTTTAACAGAAGCTGAGTTAGATAAAACTATGCAAAAGTGAGTATATGAAAAGAAGAAACTCTCATCTGGCTTTTGCAGTGAAAAGAGAATACTCAAAAGATTATTTCCGGATGACTCGAGCGGAGATTCACGGCATAATCTAATCTATAATTTTCTCCTAACGCTCAAATACCTATTAGAACTGAAGAAAACCTCGCAGTATTTTCGTGTTTATTTATTTAATTATTTAGCGTTTGATGGTACATGAAATTTATAATAATGTATTTCTTTTTTATTTCATATTATATTTTTAAGGAAACTACATAACAGAACACAAGAAATACTTAAAACTAAAAAAGCAGCGTTCAACAAATTATTCGGGAAATTGTCTTCACAAGAATCCTTCCTCTCTCGTTAGGAGTTGGACAGAGGTTGCCTTGAAGGGTGAGAAGAAGGAGAAGAGCTCAATTCAGTCGGACGTGTGCCACGATAATAATAATAATAATAATAATAATAAACTCTCGGGGACACTACTGAATGATGTAGTACAAATAATAAGAAAACAAATAATGTAATAACAGTCTATATTTAAATTTTTTTAAAGTTTTATTACAAATGAATTCAAAAAGAGAAAATAAAAGTGAAAATTGTAAGTGGACAATTGTATAATAAATAAATGCTGAATTTACTCGCCACTTGTTGGGCTCAGTGTCCAAATTTCTTGTTTTAATTTAATTTTTATGTATTTATTATGACTGAAATTGTGAATCGCAGGTTGGTTACGCACCAGATTAATCAATTTTTCTTGTTCCATAGTTGAAAATGATTTTAAAGTAAAGCAAGACTTTAAATAACGCAAAAAGTGTTACGGCAAAAACCTGCACGAGTGAGCTGTGTGGCACAGTTTCTGTGTCGTGATCACAATGTGGCGCAGGCCACGTGCGGCGCAGTACTGCGCTGCCCTGCTCTGCGTCTCAATACGCGCTGTTCCGCCCCAAAAGATAGAGACACAGAAACTGTGCTGCGCCGCCTGCGGCAACTGCGCGTCAATGTGATTAAACTTGGTTTTCGTGACAATTTTGATCTTTGGATTCCATAAATGTTGTCTACTTTTTTTCTCTCTTCTCTCTTCCACCCCACCCTCCCTTGTGGTGAGATCTGATCGATCCACTGCCTAAGATGACGTGAGATTCTGTCAAGACCCCTCAGCCTCCTTACCGACTACGTAGTTTTTTGAGACGTTTCGTGCTGTTTCTTTTAGCTCTACTGTCCCCACCCCCCTATTTCACCTCACGTAATTAATGGACACCCCCTTAGCCCGGCTATGATGGTCGAAAATACATTTTTTATCAAAGGCCATATTGTTTTGACATACAACTTGTGTTCTGCATGAAAGAATTTATTACTATGTGGATACAATTATATTTGCACTTAAGTATCATATCCTTTAATATTTTATCACTATTATTAGACTATTAGAATCAATATCAACAAAAAAGTAACAAATTTAATTTCGTGTTTAAATTGCCATCCTGACTTGATTGTGATATGTATCGTTTCTAAACATTCGGGCAGCAAAGCGTTGTGAATGTGAAAAAGAAATATCTATGCGTTCTACATTTCAAGAGTTAGTGTTATGTGAATTCCAAAAAGAAACACTTCATGCCATTTGCTATTCCAATAAAAGGTAGGTGTATGTAGAACATATTATGTGTGATGCCTTTGTTTATTGCAGTTTAAGAATTTGCTAAAGTACACGAAACTGGTATAATAGTGTTGATAATTACATTCTAGATTAAGTGCTGTATATATTTGGTTTCTGTAACGCCTTAAAATGATAAGCAATTTCTTTTAATCTAAGAAATTATTGCTGTGTGTAAATTCAGAAATAAGTTTTAAGTTACATCGGTATCCCATTCTAGACTATTACGAAATATAATGCTGCAAACGGTTTGTAGCATATTTCAATAATTCTTAGTTAATATTCTAGTGAGTGTAAGCCAGCCTCGGTGAGCTACAGGTCTGGGGAACGCGGAACATGGGACCGCGTTTGCAGAATCTGAATCCCTTCTGCAAGGCCACAGAGGCAAGCCGTTTTGACTGTGAGAAACAAGGTTCGAAATGTTCTGGAACCTTCTAGAAAGACGCCTCCAACTGGCCAATTAAACTTTGCATCCACAGCGCGTGATGTGAACTGACCAATGGGAGACAGTCACCCCACCCTGAAGCGACAGTAGAGAGACGCGTTCTGTACCCGTCCTCTGCGCAGTTTCATTTTGAAGATCACGCCGTAAGCTTGACAATTTTTATGAAGCCAATGACTTAGGCAGTGTTAGAAATTACACCACCATCTCCACCCTTCGTATGCTCACGAGGCGAGACTTGTACCAACCCTCCCGATATTTTATTCAGCCATTCGGCTATAGTGAGGAAAAACATTTCGCTTCTACGCATATTAAGATGTACCATTCAACTGTATCAATCCAATTGTCTCTCCGAAGAATTCAAGAATAAATGCCAGACGGTAACGGGAAGAACCAAAAGTTGACGGCGAGGAGGCTGGACGAACTTACGTGCACGCTTGGGTAAGTCGAAGGTAATACTTCGCTCGGCCATTACCACGCGACAGGTCGATGCTTTCCGTTGAACATTTAAATTTCTTTGTTCTTATTGGGTTTGTTAAATAGAATAATTCATATTAAAAGTCAGAAAAGTAGTTTTGAAAAGAAAATTTTTACTAAGGCATATTTGAGAATGAGTTACCAAAACCTTATTTTCTACACACCCATTTTCGCATTTAATTTTTTTCTCTCTTTCAAATTATTTGCGTGCATTTTCATCACTCACTTTCTATTAGAGCTGTAAAAGTAACGAGAAATTCTGTGCCTGTATGTATTCGTTACTAAACCTATCGTTACTCATTACTTTTGATACAATCGAACACCAGCATGAAGGATCGCATCGAGTCGCGTCGCGTACAGGATAACTTATTTATTTTTATTGGCATTTGGTGTGTACCATACATCCAGCGGATTACATCTTATCAAATATTTCATATTATCCTTTAGTTAATTACAAGGCCAGATTTACAATTTATAAGTGCATATACATTTATCTATATATGGCATACAATATATGTAAAATATGTGGCATACAAACTTATAAAATACGATATTTAACATGCAAGACACTCAGTTTATTCTGTAGATCAGCGTTGTTATAGGATTTGCTGCTTTGTTGCGTGTCTATGGTTTCGTTTAAGATCCGCTCGTCTGACTTCTTGATTTGGCTCGTTCAGGCGTCATATTTCGATGTTGTTCCTCGCTGCAAACTTGAAGAGGGTAATGAAGATTTCTGATTTATTCTTTTGCAGGTGGGTCTGCACCTTGGTAGGCAGCTCTGCCCCGAGTCTACACAACTCTGCTCTTAACCTTGATGATTCATCCCAATACCGTCTGCAGGCAAAAAATATGTGGTCAATATTCCCAAAGCTTCTGCCGTCACATCACACTCGGGGGAGTTGGCCATTGTAACAGCCCTCATACCTGAATTTTGAATAGCATTGTACTGTATGAAGTATTTGTAGTGAGCTAAAGTTTGCTTGAAAGTGATTTGGAATGTTTGTTTGATAATTTCTTGTAAATCAGTGTGTATAGACTTTGTTTTATGTAAGAAAATTATTTAAAGTCCATTTAATATGTTTAAGAACCGAATGATGCAAGAGAATTTCTTAAATGTTTGTAATTCCATGTATTAATGTAAGTTACGATGTCTACAGGACAATTTTCTACAGTTTGAGATGATTTCTGTAAATGATTTTGTATTTAAGTATCTCTAATTACCATTTTTGATCATTTTGTAATGTTGTTAAGTAATTTTGTATTAATTTTGATTGTTTTTAATATGTTTGAGTGATTGTTAATGATCGAGAAATATCGGGCGGATGCCTTTGAAGAATTCTCGTAATTTCGATAGAGACTATATAAACAGATCGTCTGGACAGAGAAGAAGTAAGGAAGTTAGTTAGTTAGTTAGTTGACATCATTCAGTGTTACAGAGAGTTTCATTCATTTGAGTTCACAGAGATTATCTTTGCGACTATTCAGAAGTGCATATCTGTATTGTATCTATGCTTGTGAATATCGCTGACCTGTTTTGAACACAATAAAACAAACATCTTCAAACATAACCTGTTTTGGTGGACTTTTTAATTAATAAATCAGTAATTAAACCACCGATGAACCTTAATACCATGTTGATCTTGTAAATGTGGCTCGGATAGCGACCGTGGTTGAATTTCAGTCAGGACACAAAGGATGTGATATTCCTTGTAGTTGGCGTGTTGTCGCACCAGTAGTTCCGTGAGATTGTTGGGTGGATCTGTCTATAATGACTAGCTTTATGTACGTCTTTTGATCTCCACTCTCTGTTCCATTCCGTTCTAGCCTTATTACGAAGAAGGGGGATCTAGTCAGAGGCCGGAATATGTTTTATTTCCATTAGCCAGCCGATCAGCAAATTCATTGCCTCCTATTTCGGCGTGACCTTTAGTCCAAATAAATGTCACCTCCGTGATGTCCGCAACTGTAGGCCGTATTCTAAAGCGTTTACAATTTCTTGTAATTCAGCGGTGTAGACCGAAGCTTCTTCTGGGAGATGATATAGGCCCTACGTTTCATTCGCAGGATCCACAAAGGCGCAACCCACCAAGTTTTCGGATTTAGAGCCATCTCTGTATAGGCATGTGGGATTGCTTGCAAGATTCGCAATGTAGTCCAAAATAACTTCGTTATTACTACCTTCCGCTATAAATTTTATGTCCAGGATAATATCTAGTCTTATCATTGCGCTCATAGTTTTATGCAAATGTACTAGAATGAGGCGTGACCTATAGATTATGTTACTGTATTGTTTTACCTGCGAGAAGGCGGTTGTGAAGGCAGGGGCCTCCTTCTGTTGCCAGTACCTCCGATTCGTTAGCTGAATCGTAAGAGCAGATATTTTTGCAATTAGTTGGTTATCCTTTATGTCAAGTAGTCCTAGAATGAACTTCCGCCTAAGGAATGTCCAACGGAAGTGTAGGTGCGGTTCTAAGCATTCCACCAACAGTGCGTTTGTAGGTGTGGATGTCATGGCTCTGGTGCACAGTCTGAACGTTCGATACTGCGTTATTATCGCATCGTTTCGATACTCGTTACTTTTGATACAATCGAACACTACCATGAAGCATCGCATCGAGTTGCGTCGCATACGAGATGACTTAGTTCGTACTTGGTAAAGTTCAAGTAAATTGTTGTTTGTTTAGTAAAATAAGTTTAACTAAGTTGTTCGTTTGGATGTTGCGTCCTGGTTGGCTTTTACTTCCGCGAGCGGTTCGGAAGATAGGAGCTCAGGTGAGACTGTCTAAGGTTACCTTTTAGAAGTCTCAGAAATAAGTGGATTTTGGTTTTCAGACAAGGGAACTCGGTGTGGAAGGGTACTGATAGAAATAAAAACACATACAAGCTGAAATTGCAAAGACCAAGCTTGCAGCTCACGAAGACCGACTGACATCTACTTTAGACCTAAATCCCAGGGAGGTGCGTGGTTACCAAGTACTACTCCTCCAACATTTCCAACTCAGGGACTACCTTCAGCAGGAACTGGATCCTCCGCATCAACTTTAAATAAACTCTGTACGAAAAGTATCTCCCGTAGGGATTAACCAGCTTAGTTTCCCTACGACTACCGTCCATGGGACTTCAGAGGCACTAAGTCCTAACCCAGCATCGAAGTCTGCTACCGACGGCGACTACTGTGCCCTGCACTAGTCTGTCTCTCCGTCCTACTGCTGCCCTAATCTAACAGTCCTGCTCTGTTACTGCTCCGCCCTACTCTGGCTCTCGGTGGCCCGGCCACCTTCTTTTATACTTCTTAATGATGACATTATTTGTGTCCTCTAACCTTCTACAACATTCTGTGGCGTTGGTCGCTTTGTTTACGTTCTTGCATCAGTCCTATCTGCCCTTCCGTGTTTCCCGTCACGTAGGCTTCCGGGTCGGGTCGTGTTAATGGAATCCTCCGCTCCTGTCAACACTCAGCCCTATCACCCTCGCTCCGACCTTCTGCTTTCTCCACTGTTAATGTTATCGCGTTGCCTCTTGTTGACTACATATTGCTCTCCTAAAAGCATCCCGTGTTTCTTTCGGTTTTGTATCGCTACGGCGTTTTCCTACGCCTACACTCTTATGTTTACTTGCTGCTTCTTGCACCACTTAACATAACTAAGTGTTCCCGCGATTATTTCGCGACACCTCCCCCCCTTGGGAAAATTTTGCAATCTCCCCTTGAGAGTGCAAAATTTTCTAGTACCTACGTCGGCTGTGTGAGCTGCTTATTTTATTTATAATTAATATTCTTTATGCATGATACAACGATTTACATTCATGTTACAATGTCATCTTGTCCTTACAATAGTGACAATTACAATATTTTTCATACATCATACATGTATTAATATTTTCAAAAACAAAATTCTTATAATGTACCACTTCATATTTTCCTTCTGGACAGTTTCCTATTCTTTTCTAAAATGACATAAAACATTTTTATCTTTTACCACAAAATATATATTCATTATACCTTCTAACGTTTGTCAGTTTTAGACAAAAACATTAATGGTCTCTTTTGTTCATACTCTAAGTATCTGTCTGGGTGACGCACACGTTCACTTATCTCTGCACTACCAGTTTCGGTTACATACCGACTTCTCACAGGACCAAAAGTAATTTGTTCACTTTCGTCACAGTTCATTCCAGCCGTATGATACCTAACTATTCCAGTATCAGGGTATTGATTCACAATCTTATTCTTTACACAAATCTTAGTGCAACAGTCATCACCTATTGCTTTACAGAAAAACCTAAAACAGTCTCGGCAACATTTACAATATCTACATACACGAATATTATTATCACCACTACTATCCCCGTCCCAGCATACCCCCATATTGGTATACTGTCTAATGAAAATGCATCAAATAATGTTCTTTGCTGGTATGTGATTTCCTCTTCTAATTCATCTAATTTATGCCCTGCTGCCGTTAGATCATCTAACTGACGAACCACTGGTTCGATTGGTAAATATAGAGGTATTTCCGAAATGTTCCTCTTTTTCTTATTTACCATGCAACAATCTATATCCATATTTAGATTTGGAACTATATCATTGATCGGTACCTTTGACCTAATGGTATGTTCTGATTGAATTAATATTTGTGCACCATATCCCTTGCATTTACTTAGAAATTTGAGTTTTCCCGTTCCTCTAATAATTACATCTGTGGGCTTATTACTGTTACACAATACTGTGAGCCCTTCGTCTTTTGGTGCTACAAAAAGCCACTCATTACCTCTGATTTGTGTCCATACACTTCCATTTATACAATATACTTCTGAATACAATCACTTGGGATTTTTACTATAGGTTGAAGCATCCGAGCTTCACATACCTCATGATCGTAAGTTGAAAGCAATACAAAGGTCTGTTTACAGACGCTGTGAGTGGGCTCTAACTTTTTACATATTAACTGATCGTTATCTAACTTGACATATTGCCGTTTTGCATCGTCAATTAACAAAAATTCTTTTTCAGGCGCTATATACGTAAATAATCTTTTACTGTGATTCACTTCGACTGGCAGGGGCCATAGCTTATAGATATTAAATATTTCAGTATCTACTAGCGGAATGTTTAGTACATAACTTAGTATACTTCCCGAAATAAAGACATCTAAGTCAATTACTCTCATCAGTTGGTACCCCTTGGCTTCAGACAATTCTATCGGAAATTGTTTATCTTTTATTTCATCTTTAATTAATTGTAAGTATTTAACTACTTGCACTGGGTTGATTAAATGTGGCTCTAGAATACCTTTTTGCGCATTTACGATGGCCGTTATGATCAAATCGTATTCTTTTTCTAGTTCCTCAAATATTGACGTCAGCTGTATTATTTGCTCATTTATTGTTACCAATATACCAAGTTGGTTTATTCTTTTATCTGTGCTAGCTTCATATTTATATATGTGCTCATTTAGTTTTAATATTCCCGCGGTGATCATTCTTTCATTACGTTCTATTGAGTTAACTGTATTGTTAAAGCTAGCCAATGTCGTTCTTACTATTGTAACTTGTTCTTTAGAGAGTTTCAATAGCTGTTTTTGCTCTTGCTCCAATAATTTGATCTTTGACTTAAAATAGGAAGCGTCATCTTCGTCTAGGGTTCCGAATAGGACCTTACTAATTTCTCCCACAAAATTAAGTATCCCTCGTTTTCTTCTGTTTTGTTCATGTCTGGCTAGTTGCCCAATTAGGCTTTGGGATGTTTCTATTTTACTTTCGTGGTATTCTACCACCTGCTTTATACTAGTACACCCCTCTACACTTGTGTTTACCTGTTTGAGTCTCTGCTGACTAATCCACGGCCTTTAATGCTGCATCCTGAGTTGCCTCAAATTTCTGCCTTAAATCTCCTAAGTTAAAATAACTCACGATCCTCCAAGTAGTAGTGTACAAACTTACTGTCCCTCTGTTGTCGTAGTACAATCCCGGCGATGACTGAAATTTAGCTAGCTGCAGATCTTGTTGCTGAATTGTTGCCGTAATACTTGCTATCATGAGCGTCACTACTATCACTCGGGTTGCTGTCATTGTCCCTGCAATTTAAAAAAATTCTTTTAGCCGGTTTGCATGCACCTTCGTAAATTTATTTTTCTTTAATTGTATAACGACATTCGGTCCTTTTGTTTCAACCACCATATATGGACCTCTCCATTGACTGTCCAATTTTTTTGAACGTCCCCGTCTTACACTCTCATCGAATAGCAAAACTTTATCACCTGGACGGAATGCTACCGGATTTTGCGTCTTGTCATAATTTTCTTTGCTTTTTATTTTCGCCTGTGCTGTCGCCTCTCGCGCTTCTTGGTGCATTGCCCTTAACCGTTCTTTCAATTCGATTACATAATCGTCGTAGTTGTATATTACTTCTGCCGGTTTCTTCTGCAATATTCCCGGTATATTACATATTCTTCCGAAGAATAATTCGTGAGGCGTATATCCTGTGGTACTGTGTGGTGTTGTATTAAAAACAAACACTGCATACGGATCCAGGTATCCCAATCTGTTTGACCTCTATTTATGTAATGCCGTAGCATTTCTGTCAGTGTACGATGCGTTCTCTCTAACGCTCCATTCGCTTGTGGGTGATAACTTGTAGTGTGTATCTTCTCGATACGTAACAACCTACATATTCTTCTCATTAGGTCACCCATAAAATTGCTTCCCATGTCACTTAATAAAATAGACGGTATTCCAAACCTTAGAATTATCCGTTCTACTAGCACTCTTGCTACCGTGTCAGCATCTTGCTGCTCTATGGGCTCGGCTACTAAAAACTTTGTCAAAGCATCCTGAAATGTCAGTATATACTTATTTCCTTTTCTGATTGTTGTAGTGGACCTACGATGTCTATGTCGCATCTTTCAAATACATGCTCTGGAGTTCTTGTTATCTCCATTGGCATCTTTGTCTTATCTGGGTAATCTTATTCTTTTGGCAGCTTTCGCACTGGCGAATGTACTGCTCAATGTCGGCTTTCATGCCTTCCCAGCTACAATATTTCCTAATTCTCTCATAGGTCCTACCTATTCCCTGATGTCCACCAATTGGCGATTCATGATACTGCTTTAGTATCTTCGTCTTCTCTTCCTGAGTAAGTTCTTCCCTATTATTTGCCTTCGGTGATAATGTTCCCTTCTCATTATCAGCAGTTGAGGTACCACTTTCTGCCACCATTTCTTTACTTTCAGGTTTCTCTTCATTATTATCCACTTATTTCGTCATCGGTCTCTCTAATGTTTCGGATTCGCGAAAGAGCGTCAGCAACCTGATTTCTTTTGCCGCTCTTATACACGATCTCATAATCATACTCCTCGAGTTTCAACCGAAACTTCATTAATCTGGATGACAGGTCTGATACACTATTAATCACGTCAACGGTTTATGGTCTGTGCAAATGGTAAATTTCCTCCCAAACAAATATGGTCTGAATTGTTTTACAGCCCAACAATAGCTAACATTTCCCTTTCAATAGTGCTGTAGTTTCTTTCGCCTTGTTTAAGGTCCTCGATACATATGCTACAGGTAAGTCCTTACCAATTGTACCTTGACTTAACACGGCTCCTTATCGCGTCTTGACTTGCGTCTGTGGTTACTACGAAACTTTTTGTGAAATCGGGATACTGCAATATGGGAGGATTCAACAATTTTTTCCTTCAATTGTTGAAAAGCCTCTTCCTGTTTCGTTCCCCATATATAAGCGACTCCTTTCTTTAATAGATCATATAGCGGCTTAGCAATTTTACTGTAATTACTAATAAACCGTCGATAGTATCCACTCAAACCCAAGAATGAATTTAACTGACTGGTATTACTCGGTTGTGGGTATTGTTTCACGGCTTCTACCTTTTTTGGATCAGGTTTCAATCCCTCCTCGGTGAGTACGTGTCCCAAAAATGTAACCTCTTTCCGTAGAAATTCACATTTTGTCTACTTGTAACTTGAGGTTGTACTTTCTGAGTCTTTCGAAAACATCTTCTAACCTGGCATTATGTTCTTGTAATGGACGATCCAAAAAATAATGACATCATCCAAATAAATGAACACTTTCTCACCCTGCAGTCCTGTTAACACAGAGTTCATCAATTTTTGGAAGGTATTTGGTGCCGTCTTTAATCCCATAGGCATCCCTTTTGTAATTCATAATGTCCATAAGAAGTGCTAAACGCTGTCTTTTCCCGATCTTTTTCGTCAAATAAGACCTGATAATATCCTTTCGCTAAGTCCAGTGTCGAGAAATATTTTGCCTTTCCTAGCCCATCCAATATTTCATCAATTCGCGGCAATGGGAACACATTATTTACTGTCAGATCATTAAGCTTTCTGTAGTCTATTACCACAACGCCATTTCTGTTTACCGCTTGCATCCATTTTCTTCGGAATTATCAGTACGGCGAATTCCAAGCACTCTCACTAGGTACTACTATGTCATCCTGTAGTAGTTTATCTATTTCGCCTTGCAAAATTTCTTTTTGCGCCTCCGGTATTCGGTATGGCCTCAACCGAACTATCTTTCCTTCTGCCTCCGGAAGGAGTTTAATTTCATGCTTGACGGCCTCTGTATAACCTAATCTATCCCCCGGCAAATGGAATATGTCATTATACGCCGCACAAATCTCCAATAGGGCTTCCTGCTCTTCTTGTTCAAATGATCGACCCGGAGATTTTCCTTTAGCTTGCTTAACCGCGATCTGCCCTCCGGTCGCTCTATTCTAACTTGCCTTACGTGGGTTTCTTTTACTTCTGGCACTTTCTCAGCTTCTAGTATGGGATTTTCTAGTTTAACTTCTTCTTCCGTAGTGTTTAACAAACTTGTGATGCACACTCCGTTTCTCACGGATACCAGTGCCTCTGGCACAAATAGACCTGGTTTTACTTCTTGCTTCGGGATTATCGCCTCCGATACATCCTTCAGCATAACTCTTACTCTCACTATTTTTTCCTCGCGCGGGCCTATTCTTATTTCTGAGTTTCGAGCCTTCCCGGCTTTCACTCCCGGTTGAGTACTACACCTACTCCCGTTTTTTCGCGATTGGAATCGCCTTTGACTTCGTGGTCTTAGCCACCTCCGCATAGGTGCGTTCCATCGCATCCTTATGCCACGCAGATCTTACTGCTAACGAGTCGGACTTTTCCGCATTCGTTAAACTACTACGCCCTTTCACGGGGCTTACTGTCTTCGATGCAGCACCTACTGCCCTCGAAAACCTTCCGTCACGTCGCACAATTCCGTTAGTCGACGGACATTCTCGCCTTTTCACGGGGCCTACCGTCTTCGAGTCAGCACCCAGTGCCCTCGGAATCCTTCTGTCACGCCTCACAGTTCCTTTAGTGAGCGGACACATTTCACCTGATGTCGCAATCCTCACGACATCTTCCCTGTCGCGTCGCACAGATCC
The DNA here is from genome assembly GCA_031002005.1 of Vandiemenella viatica. NCBI lineage: Eukaryota > Metazoa > Arthropoda > Insecta > Orthoptera > Morabidae > Vandiemenella > Vandiemenella viatica. The sequence goes on from JARYHS010013630.1 coordinate 109,145,956, forward strand.
GTTAGTGGACGGACAGACACCATTTCGCGTCGTAATCCCTACGACACTTCTCCCGTCCCGTCGCACAGTTCCGTTAGTGCACGGACGAGCATGATTTGGTGACGTAACCCTTACGACACCCACAACATTCTTGTAGCCGTCGGTTTGCCTTACCGATCTACAAGAACCACCACAACGCATCTCACGTTGTTTCTGAAATGGCCCTTCTTGCGCGGTTTCCAAGCTAATTCGCTTCCCGCGAATCTCAATGGTCCTCCCACCATAATCTATTATGGCCCTATTTTGTGCCAGGAAATCCCTTCCTAACAAGCCTTCAAATGGCAAATCTATGTCTGACCCTATCACATAGAACTTTTGCCTTAGTACCAAACCCTTTTCGGCTTGGAACTCAATTATTACGGAAGCTTCTGTATTCACTATATTGTTACTAATCCCTTTGATTCTAATTTTTTCAATAGTATCCCTTTTTGCTCCCTTAGGTATACTATCCTTTTTTATTAAGCTGATTTGTGCCCCACTATCTACCAGGAATTTCATCCGATTATGCTTTGCTCCATCACATTGCATTACGACAAATTCATTCTTGTTTGTGCAGTCTACTTTATATACTTTTGGGGGCCTGGCGCAATGTGACTGCCTCATTACGCCACTTAACAGTTTACCGGTCTATTGTCCCTTTTTCTCACTACCCGGTATTTTCACGGCACTCCCGAGCATAGTACCCCTTTCTTTTGCATTTAAAACAAGTGATTTCACTTACACTCGGTATTCTTCTCTTGACAGGTACCACTTGCGCCGCTTGTCTAACACTACTCCTAGTTTCTCGCCGTGTTTCCATCATTCTACCAGCGTTTTCTTTCTCTAATTTGTTTACCTGGGCTAGCAAAGCATTTATCGCTTGGTTATCCAGTTCGTCCTCTTTGTCGACCAATCTTACACGCCTTTGCGCCCGACAATCCTTGGCTGTATGCCCGGATTTTCCGCAACTGAAACAGGATGGAACAGTTTTTCTCTCTACTTTTGGAGTCCTGAAGGAATATCGCGACACCGGTTTTTCTTTTGCTGAAGCTATCGCACTTTCTTCAGTCGCTGCAATTTCTACTGCTTCAGATAGGGTTATGGTCTCTCCCCTAGCCCGTACAATTGTTTTCACACGGTCATCATACAACCCCTGAATGAAGACTGCTCTTCCTAATTTTAATACAAGAGCTATGCTGCCTGCCAATTCCGTTTCTGTCATAACGCCCCTTATGGTTTCCCTAAACTGATGCTGAAGTGCATCTATGCGCGAACCCCATTGCGCAATACTCTCCCATGATTCTTGCTTACTAGCAAACATTTTACATGCATAGTAGTCTAACGTTCTTTTGCAGCCATAGTTTTCAACCAATATCCCACGAACTGCCGGCCAAGTTGTAGTCAAATCTCTGACGAGCAATTTTCCCCTAGCTGTCCCTACTATTCTGGCTTTAATAAATTTTAATAAGATCTCATGCTGTTCTGGCGCCACCAGTTCAAAAGCACTATCACAGTTGTCCAGAAATTCATTTAACTGAGCCTTATCGCCATCAAAAGAATGAGGAATTAATTTAATGACTTCATTTAAACTAATATACTGCCTCTGAGATGATGACTGCGCACTCTGACTACCCGACACTGCTTCGTTAGGCATGCTGCTGCTTTTTCTTTCTCACCTGCTGGTGTTGACTCCAGTGTGATGCTGTGTACGTCACCCGTCCGGCTGCTGGCTGCGGGACTGCGTCGTGCGTCGCTCGCTTGGCTGCTAGCTGCGCTCGCTTGGCTGCTCGCTGCGGGGCTGTGTCGTGCTGCTAGCGGCGGCTGCCTGTTGATCCCTTGGCTCGCCCTGTTGGCTTCGGCTGCGTTGCGGCTGCTGTCGTCAAACTGCGTTGCGGCTGCTGTTGTCAACCCTCGTTGACCTTGACTACGTTGCGGCTGCTGTTGTCAACCCTCGTTGACCTTGACTGCGTTGCGGCTGCTACCCGTCTCGTTGTCTTATGGATGCTGCTGGCAGGTTTCTTCCGCTTGTCGAGTGGCCCCTCTTGTACTCGACCAATGGATCCTCTTCTTTCTTCTTTTCGCTTCCCTACTGCGCCACCTCCCCTGGTCGGCTTCGCTTTTCAAGCCGTCAGTCTGGCTATGACTTCGGGCTGATATTTCTTAGAAATTTTCAAATACCTATTCCTCAAGTCTGTGGCCTTATATCGCCGATATGCTGACCTTTGGCCAACCCTGGCTAACTTTTGGTCAAGCAGTATCTAACAGTGGCTATCCTGGCCAAAAACCCCACACTATTGACACCAAAATTTTATAGGTATGTTGCGTCCTGGTTGGCTTTTACTTCCGCGAGCGGTTCGGAAGATAGGAGCTCAGGTGAGACTGTCTAAGGTTACCTTTTAGAAGTCTCAGAAATAAGTGGATTTTGGTTTTCAGACAAGGGAACTCGGTGTGGAAGGGTACTGATAGAAATAAAAACACATACAAGCTGAAATTGCAAAGACCAAGCTTGCAGCTCACGAAGACCGACTGACATCTACTTTAGACCTAAATCCCAGGGAGGTGCGTGGCTACCAAGTACTACTCCTCCAACATTTCCAACTCAGGGACTACCTTCAGCAGGAACTGGATCCTCCGCATCAACTTTAAATAAACTATGTACGAAAAGTATCTCCCGTAGGGATTAACCAGCTTAGTTTCCCTACGACTACCGTCCATGGGACTTCAGAGGCACTAAGTCCTAACCCAGCATCGAAGTCTGCTACCGACGGCGACTACTGTGCCCTGCACTAGTCTGTCTCTCCGTCCTACTGCTGCCCTAATCTAACAGTCCTGCTCTGTTACTGCTCCGCCCTACTCTGGCTCTCGGTGGCCCGGCCACCTTCTTTTATACTTCTTAATGATGACATTATTTGTGTCCTCTTAACCTTCTAGAACATTCTGTGGCGTTGGTCGCTTTGTTTACGTTCTTGCATCAGTCCTATCTGCCCTTCCGTGTTTCCCGTCACGTAGGCTTCCGGGTCGGGTCGTGTTAATGGAATCCTCCGCTCCTGTCAACACTCAGCCCTATCACCCTCGCTCCGACCTTCTGCTTTCTCCACTGTTAATGTTATCGCGTTGCCTCTTGTTGACTACATATTGCTCTCCTAAAAGCATCCCGTGTTTCTTCGGTTTTGTATCGCTACGGCGTTTTCCTACGCCTACACTCTTATGTTTACTTGCTGCTTCTTGCACCACTTAACATAACTAAGTGTTCCCGCGATTATTTCGCGACAGGATTAAAAAAAGTAAAGTACGAGTAATTAGCACATGAATCTTACGGAAAACCTCTGAATGTACACTTGATTTACTGTAATGAATATTATTTACGAAAGAATAATCTAATTTCAAAACAAACAACTGTTTGCATTCAAAAAAAGACATTTCAACTGACTGTGACATATCCAGTGACAATAAGTAACGACGGTTATTTTCTAAAGTAGCGTACTCAAAATCCTGTATACAAACCTGATATATTAATGGGACATGTGTTTAAGTTTAACAAATATTATAATCTCATCAAAGTAATTCGTTTTTAAATAATAGGTTTCACCACTGTCTTCCTTTACTGTTTTCATTTATTTTTGTAAATTCTTCATCTTTTTGTGCTTAGATTCGTAATTGTTGTTGAGTCGCAGTTACAACAAACATCAAAGTACCGCATTGATCTCATGGATCCTGCGGTAATTAAAATTCATTGATTGCTATGTCACATTACTTCTGATACAATTGAGCACTAGCATGAAGCATCGCATGAATGACTTCGTTAGTACTTTGTAAAGTTCAAGTAAATTGTTCATTGAGTAAAGTAAATTTAGGTAAATTGTTCGTACATTACTGCTCTGAATATTACATACTTCAGAGTAATACAATCGCAGCACACTTAAATCAACTAATTTCAAAACAAACATCTCCTCATTCAATCGCTAGGCGAACCGTTCCAGCTCCCTCATGACGCATGATACGTCGTGTTCGTTCGTTTATCGAATCAAACTGACATCTTTACGACAAATGCGAGTAACGACGCAAGCGAGTAACGAAATGAATTAGTAACGATTCGGTATTTCGAGTCAGGCGACGAACCCGTTACTCAGTAACGAATACATACGGTTTGCTACAGCTCTACTTTCTGTTGCCTTGAAAAATTTGCGGTAAAGAGCGCAGCATTTTCTGTCTCCCTCACATACAAAATAAAATTTTCTCTCTTCATTACGCCTAAAATCAAGTGCCACCTTATGGTCGGTCACGGTCGTCTCTTCCTTCCCACGTGCTATTAATATCCATCCTAGCCTTATCGCAAATATATGCTTATATCATACCGGCTATTGATTATGTTCTGTGGTAATTTACACAAACAAATCTAGTTTGAAATATATTTATTCTAGGAAAACTGAATGCAGTTCCAGATGTGGGTGTGAAAAGTGCATCTGCCTTCCAGAAGCAGTTACTTCAGTTAATATAAGATACTGATATTTACTGTGCCACTTAATCCTTAGTAAAAAGGAATAAGACTTTTTAACACTGGTATTCGATCTCATATGGAATGTATATTTTTTTGTTACTTCTGCAATGTTCAATGTTAAATATAATTATAATTGTTCTTATTACTATTTCTTTGTCAACTAAATTAATAAAAATTAAAAAGGATGTAAATTAACATTTTTCATTCAGTTTTCCTTCATTTTTTCCCCAATTCTCCAGCTGCGTTGTTAAATAACATCGAATAAATTATTACTTATATAAATGAAAGAAACAAAGTGAAAAACAAAGAAAAAGCAATATATAAAAAGTGTAATAAACGTTTCAAAATCCCGCGTTTATGTGACGTCACAGCGTGATTCTCTGAACTGATTCTAGGAGCGCTAGCGTCGCGTATAACGTTTACTTCGTCAAAGTTTATGCTGCTCGTGAACAGTCTGTATTTATATTGCCTCTGGCTTTTTCCTTACGTCTTCAATACGTGAGACTTGAGCGAACAATTAGCATATAATCTTGGTGCAGTTTGCATTTCAACATGCTCACTGTCTTCAGTAATATTACGACTTATAAATTCAAACATCTAACGGACCGTACGCTTACACCTAGATCCAGGCGAGCCAAGCTGCCGGAAAATGCTATTTACTAACAAAAACCAAAATTCCTCCTGCCTTATGCTGTAGCAAAATGTTTCAGTTGTTATTCTGGTTCAGGTTGCATTTCAATCTAACAACAAATTCAGAAAATCAAAGCTTCAGTTATACACATATTAATACATTCAATGTATCTCGATATAAACTGATCTGACAAATCAATTTGAATGGCTTTTCATATTAAAAAGATGAACAAGTCTACCAGAACGGAGCTCATAAACCCCTCTCACTAACCTTACCAAAAGTATCTGACCACTTAGCTACGCCACCACAGCGGAATTGAGTCCTTCAGAATTACCCGCCATTACAGCAGGGGTGGTGAGGCAAGGCGCATTTCGCCACCCATTAAGAGTTATCACAGGGAGCAGCGCAGCCGCCACGAACCATGACGAACACCCTTCCAAAAAAAAACTGGTCATATAGCAAAAGCCTCTCTGTGATTCCCACGCGCACCAGGCCCCATCCTCTCACTTCGCGCCCAACCGAAAAGCGTAATGCGTCATCGATGAACGTGGTTTTCCACGCTAGGGCGCAATCCTAGTGCACTTAACCCTGCACCCAACTAACATGTAAAGTGTCACTGTATGAGCACAGTTTCTCACGCACTCGTCCAAGCTTCACAGAGCACCATTGTAGTGCACTACGTCGCTGCAGAGGCCAGGAGACAGCGCTCACAGGGTGTAGCTGCCGCACCCGCGTAAAACCCATGCGCTTCCAGTCCCCAGGCAACCAAGAGGCAGTGCATACCGCCGGCAAGGGGCACCACTTCACTTAATCACCGAACCGCGGCCTACAGCAGCAGCCCATACCTTCTACCATGCACATTGGCTATCGGTACTGTACGTCGCCCACCAGCAGAGTAGCGTCACCTCTCGGCACCCAAGATCTTATTGCCGAGATCAGAGGAGGGGATGAGTTCCCCCCCCCCCTCTCATCGCCAACGGACTTATCGCTGAGGGCGTTTGTCCTGAGTGTAAGCCGGCGGCACGGGGCACCAGTCCGTTGCTGCTTCGCACCCCTGAGCTCCCCAGCGGCTAGGGCTGAGGTACTGACTCCTCCTTTCATCTCCAGGGATTTTATAGCGCAGTGCTGGCAGCAGAGGTGCACCGAGCCTCTGGGGTGCTTGGTCTTCGTTCACGAGGACACCACAAGCATTGGGGCAATCAGGACAAGTTTGCTCAGCGACTTGAGCTGTCAACGTTAATGTATAAAACACGACCAACCGAGAATGGAACAGCGTTCATACATCATAAGCTGTCATCAATAAATCACACGCCGCCATTGCTAAATAGTGCTACAAAAAATTAGTTTTTCTGTTTCAGTTTATAGAAGTTTCCCTCAAAATATAGTTTCCTCATCTATAAAGAACAGTTACATGCTACTGTGTGCTAATCCTTGGATGATTTTGGGGGTCTAAAATAGGTTCAGAGTTTTGAAGATACAGCTCATAAATGCGTATCCTGATCTATTAGTTTTTTTTAGTTTCTCCATTGTTAGATCTCTTAAAAACAATTTTAAAAAAAGCAGTGTACAGTCTAAAATTGACCAAAAAATGAGTTTTTAGGGAATACTGAGGTGATATGTAATCGTAGGTTTTCCCGACGAATCTGCTACTTGAAGATCTCTTGGGCATGCGGCCGGATCAATTGTCCAACAGATCATTTGCACGATTGAGGAACGGTGCGTAGAACATAAACGTCACACTGAGCTACAGCACCCGTTGTTGTATTAATGTGATCCTTCTTCTTATCGGATCGTCTGTTTTTGTTGCTATTGGACTTTGTATTTCTTTTTAGATTATAATCACAGTCACCAGGGATACATGTCCCGTTTAACTCGTTCAGAACTTTAATCTTCAAACTTATTAACTTAGTCTTTCACATCTGAATGATAATAAACTTTTATATGATTTATTGCAATTTATTAACATAGCATTCAACAGGTATGGGTCCGAAGGTACAAGGTCCTTTGCTCGCAGTAACAGTTTATCATCATCTCATACGCTCACACCTATTACCTCGCTGGCTGTCTGTTTGTTATTCCCGTCGTTTCCGTAACTACTCATTATTCCCAGAGTAACCTTAAGCCTTAATTTCTCCATGAAACTCGTTATGCCACACCGTCAAAATAAGCATTTGCTGAACATTGTTTAGAGACTCGGCATATGAACGAAGTCCTGAGAAACACATCTCACTTTTTGAACTGCATAAACAAGGAAGCGATTGTGATCAGGCTATGGAATAACCTCATCAATAAGGGCAAAGGGTTCCAACTAAGCCAAGCTAGGAACTCAGCATTGAAACAGCTCCGCAAACAGCAGAACCAAAGCTTGAACAGAGCAGTGGGTTAATTGGGTCCGGTCAAAGGGAACAACTGGATTGACATCCTTCAAATCCCTCGCGGTTATCCCCCAACCATCCACCACCCAGCATCCACCACCACCGCAGGAAGTAGACTCTTCCGAACTACCCACCATTACAGCAGGGACGGTGAGCAAGGCGCTTTTCGCCACGCCTAATGGGTACCCGCAGGAAACTGCGAGGAAGTAGCGCCCGCCACGAACCAGGCCGAAGACGCTCCAAAACCTGACCGTATAGCTAAAGTATCTCTGCTATTCCATCATGCGCCCGGCCCTACACGCCCCCGCAGGAGCAAGGCAGAAAGCCTCAGCAACCGAGCAACCGAGCAACAGCGCGAGATTGCCATTGCGCACGCCTCCCAGCACAGAGCCGCAAGCGGCCACAGAGCCATGCGCTACGAGACAAGCTCCTAACATGTGTTCCCCCACGCACCAACCATCGGCAATTTTGCGTCTCTGAAGGGCACAGGTTCCCACAACTTCGTCCAAGCTTCGCAGAGCACCGTCATAGTGCACGACCGCGCCGAAGCGCTCACATGGTATCGCTGCCCCACCTGGGTCAGATGTTCGGACCTATGCACTACCAGTCCCCACATATTAGGGGACCTATTTTGGCAGGAAATGGCTCATACCGGCGGCAAGGAGAGCCGAAATTCCTTGATCAATGATCACAGGTCCCAGCGAGGACCAATCTGGAGACGACCCCGGCCGTTGCCAGATCACGCCAGCTTACCGGTACCGTCCGTAGCCTCCCATCAGGGTCGCGTCACCTCCCTGCACTAAGGGTCCTACTGCCGTGATCCTTCGGTCTTACTGCCCGTGCATTGGCAATGAGTGCTACCGGCGGGAGAGTTGCACCACTCCACCCCACTATGACCCCGGTCTTCCATAGGCCAGGGTCTACCAGTCCGTTTGTTTGGTCCATACCAGCGGCAGGGAGAATCACTTCACCTGATCACCGACGCCCGCCTCAGCAGCAGCCACACCCGAGGACCGGAATGCAACTCCACCTTCCAACGGCAGACGCCAGCTTACCGGTGCCGTTTAGAGTGAAACCGTTCTGCAGGGCACACACTCATCTCTCTGAACCCCGTCCGTCATATGGTAGGAATAATCGGGGCATTCCCGGTGGCAAGGTGCACCACTACCCTGTCTGTCTCCGCCCAGTTTACCTGAGGGGGGGAGGAGGACTTGCGGTACCATCCGCCAGACCCCTACAGCGCGGCCGACAGAGACTTTCTCACCAATTACTTGGTGCCGTCTCCTTGGCGTGGCAGCGCCGCGGACTCTCAATCCTCCGTGCTGCAGGCGCCTTCGGTGCAGTCTCCACGCAGAGCTCGGGAACCTATGAGCGCCAATCCTGTATTAGGGCCCTAAAGGAGCCGAGATCCTTGAGTGTCATCTCGCGCCCCAAGAATCTCATCTCGAACACTCTCAATGGTTCGGCTTGGTACTCTTTCTTAGCGAAGCTGCATTCGCAATGATTGAAGAGTCGCCGTTCGGGGACACGTTAGTTAAACCCCTACTTCACATTAAGACAGACGGGGACCCGATTACAAAGATACCTGGGATTGGCTAATCAAACCCGAAACTGTTTTACGGGTATCCGCCGTGCGGTCTGCCGTGGCTAGTCTTCGGATACTAGGACTTGGGCACCACAATTGACTGCCACCTGTGGAATACCCTGTCCATGGACATTGGGTCACCACCCATGTATCCACCCCAATTGGCCGTCTTCTCAAGCCTTTGTCCTCTTGTTAGCAAGGCTTCCGTTGCAGCGTTTGAAGAGTCACCGCCGCGGTCATTGTCGTGATTCCCCTACCCAGCATCTAAGTGCAGTGGGCCGACGCCCGTTTCCAAGTTCCCAGTGGGATAGGATAGTCGGCTGACTGCTTTATGCGAGGGCGCCCCGACACCTCAAACGACTGCTCCACGCGACCTCCCCAGCTCTGGCACCTTGGGATCGCCAACCCCATATCTGCGCCGCCCCATGGCGACGGACGCAGACCACTGAGGGACACAACAAAGCTCCAGGGTAGATGGGTCCGATCAAAGGGTGCACCGAAATTAACATTTATCGCGCCCTCTCGGATCCCCCCCCCCCAACCTTCCACCACCATCACTACACCACCACCTCCGGAAGTGAGCTCTTCCGAACTACCCGCCATTACAGCGGGGATGGTGAGGCTAGGCACACTTCGCCACCCAAGTGGGTGCCCGCGGGGAGCGAACGGAGACGCGACGCCTGCCGCAGACCAGGCCGAAGAGGAAACCTGACCGTATAGCTACAGCCATCTCCGCGATTCCAGCGAGCGCCCGGCCCCACCTGTCCCCGAAGGAAACGAGGCGGAAGCCATAGCGGACCGAGCGCGACGCGGACCTAACCTTTTCGCGCGTTCCGCCGCCGCCAGCGCTAGCACCAGCGGCAGGCATCAGGTTCACACGCTATAGGGTACGCTCCAAATGAAACGTTCCGCCGCACCCGAATGGCACTCCGGTGTGGATGCCTCTGATGAATACGACTTACCGCTCTCTCGTTCAAGCTGGCAGAGCACCATCGTAGTGCGCATCACACCTCACATAAAGCCTTGGCGTACGGGTGTCGCTGCCCCACCCGGGCCAAAGACCATACACTACTGGTTCCCAGATACGAGGGCGGTTTGAAAAGTTCTCGGAATCACCGCTAGATGTCAGTGCTATAGCAACGAGGTTCCCGCGCAATAATCACACATCCTTTGTGAGTGAACACGTGGCGCGTCAGTGCTCTAGCTGCAGGAGTGTGGTAGTGACGACTCTTTGTTGTTGTTCCCGCGTAGTGATTTGTGACAATGGAAAAAACTGAGATTCTAGCAGTGATTAAATACTTTGTAAAGAAAGGTATGAAAGAAAAGGAAATTCATGCCCGCTTTCAGAACACACTAGGGGACTCTGCTCCTTCATTTTCAACTGTTGCCAAGTGGACCAGCGAGTTTAAATTTGGTCGGGAGAGCTTGGATGATGATCCGCGTAGTGGACGGCCAAAAAGTGCTAAGACCCCAGAATTTATCACAAAACTGCATAAAATGGTCATGGAGGATAGTCGACTGAAAGTGCGGGAGATTGCTGAAGCTGTAGGGATGTCTTCTGAACGGGTATATTATATTTTAACCGAAGAATTGGGGATGAAAAACTATCCGCAAGATGGGTGCCGCGGCTCTTGACACTGGACGATAAACGCACCAGATTGGAAATATCCGAACAAAGTCTGGCCCGTTTTCAGAGCAACCAACAAGATGTTTTGCACCGGTTTGTGACTACAGATGAAACTTGGGTCCACTACTATACCTCAGAGACAAAACAGCAGTCAAAGCAGTGGAAACATTCTGATTCACCACCACCAAAGAAAGCAAAGGCAGTGCGTTCGGCCGGAAAGGTCATGGCCTCAGTTTTTTGGGATGCAAAAGGCATTCTGCTGATAGATTATCTTCCTACTAGCCAAACAATCACGGGGCAATTCTATGCAAACCTCCTAGACCAATTACAGGAAAAGATACGCGAAACAAGGCCTGGTTTGGCAAGGAAAAACGTCATCTTCCATCAGGACAACGATCCACCGCACAAAGTGTTATTGAAATGGCAAAACTTCATGAACTGTGGTACGAATTGTTGCCACATCCACCTTATTCACCTGATTTGGCACCATCAGCTGAAAAATTTCCTCGGTGGACGGAGATTTTCTACAAGGGAATAACTGACAGCCGAATTGGAGAGGTATTTTGCAGGCCTGGAGGAATCTCATTTTCGAGATAGGATCAAGGCAGTGGAACATCGCTGGAACAAATGCATTAGTCTACAGGGAGATTATGTTGAAAAATAAAAGCAGTTCCACCGAGGTAAGATACTTAATTCTAATACATTCCGAGAACTTTTCAAACCACCCTCGTATAAGAGGATCCAATTTGGCAGCAAAAGGCTCATACCGGTGGCAAGGGGAGCCGAAATTCCTTGATCACTGATCACCGGTCCCAGCGAGGGCCATTCTATACAATCTGAAGATGACAACAGCCGTTGCCAGATCACGCCAGCTTACCGGTACCGTCCGTCGCCTCCCATCAGGGTAGCGTCACCTCCCTGCACCACGGGTCCTATTGCCGTGATCCTTCGGTCTTAATGCCCGGGTGTTGGCAATGAGTGCTACCGCAGGAGGGCTGCACCACTTCACCCCACAACGATCTCAGTCTTCCGAAGACCAAGATCCCCGGTCCGTTTGTTTGGTCCATACCGGTGGCAGGGGGAACCACTTCACCTGATCACCGAAACCCACCTCAGTAACGGCCGCTCCCGAGAACCGGGATTCGACCCCACCTTCTAGCGGCAGACACCGGTTTAAGTGAAACCGTTCTGCAAGGCACACACTCTTCTCCCTTCTTACTGGTGCTGTCTCCTTGGCGTGGCAACGCCACGGATTCTCAATCCTCCACACTGCAGGCGCCTTCGGCGTCTAGTTGCGGACCTTCCTCCCAATTACTTGGTCTCCAGGTCGAGCTCGGGATCCCAGGATCGCCATACCCATATCCCAGCCCTAAAGAAGGCCGAGACCCCTGAGTGTCATAGTGCGCCCCAGGAAGCTCATACCGACCGAAGTCGACCTGGTACTCCTGTTAGCAAAGCTACCTTCGCAACGTTTGAAGAGTCGCTGTTCGGGGAGGCTTTCGTGAACCCTCCCACACATTACATACAGACAGACAGGGACCCCGTTACCCAGATACCTGGGATTGGATAAACAAACTCGAACTGTTTTACGGGTATCCGCCGCGTGGTCAGCCGGGGCTAGTCTCGGATACTAGGGCTTGGGCACGGCCAAGTCCTGACACATCAAGCGACTGCCTCCTGCGGAGTACCCTGTCTGTGGACATTGGGTTGCCAGCCCGTATCCACCCCAATTGGCCCGAAAGCCTCATGTCCTCTTTTTAGCAAGGCTACCCTTACAGCGTTTGAAGAGTCGCCGCTGGGGTCACTTGCGTGATACCTCTACCGCTCATTTTAATGCAGTGGGCCGACGCCCGTTACCCAGTTCCTGCAAACTGGGATTGGTTAGTGGACTGACTGCTTTATAGAAGACCGCCGAGCGGTCCACCTGAAGCTAGTTACTAGAGTAACGTGCACTCCGACACCTCAAACGGAGACTCTTTTTAATTTGAACTTTGAGGGGAAAACATGGCTATGGTCGTCTAGGACGACCTTATGTCAAAAAGCCGTACAGTTTTCCTATGTATCATACTAGTATTACTCAGGCTCGTATATAATGCTTAATGGTACTCTGTGCGAGTGCCAGGATCTTGGCATTGTTGTGCCAAGGGTGTGTAGACTCTCGTCTGTATGTCTGTTATCAACTCGTTGGTAGAATTTCTCTGTCTGACGAAATATTTCTGTTCACCTAGTTTCGGTAAGTCTCGTGTTTTTTTTTTTTTTTTTTTATTCTCCTCACTGATGGTCAGAGGCGGGCTGTTTGAGAGCAGTGGCTCTTTTCGGTCATTGGGAACGGAATTTTATTTTGTGATAAACTTTCTTTTACTCATCATGGGTTTTACAGTTGTATTTGGGATTTGGTTTCTGTGGACGTGAAGTTTTTATTTTTATTATTTTTAATAATCCCTCTCGGGGATCATGACAGAGTACTTGGGTCATCAGCTGGATCAGCTTGGTCAGCTGTTCTTGTTGAGTCCCTTCCATCCAATATTGATGACTGTTACACTCCTTCTCTTGGCAGGCGTTGTAGTTCCTTGTGGCGGGTCTCGTGCGTGTTGTGGCGTTGTGTGGTGTAGGGAGATAGCTGGTCTTCTGTCTGCATGCTGGAAGCTTCTCTCCTTTTCTCCTTGACGAAATAATTCCTCTTCGTCGGTTCTTGTTCCGCTTGGCTGCCAGATCATCAGTCTTGGCAGAGTTGGTTTGACGCTTCCTGTAAGTTGTGTTTTGCAGTTTGCGCCTAACAGGACAGCCTTCATACGCAGCCGAATGAGGCCCTTGCAGTTGGCACTTGTTGGTGTGTCTGTCTTGGAGCGTCTGGAGTCCTTGACATTGTGGCGCCCTCCACAGTGAACACAACGCTCGGCAGAGCGGCAGTCTGTGGTGTTGTGCCAGAATTTCTGGCACCTGTAGCACTGATCCATAATTGTAGGTGTCTTCTTTCTGCCTCTCGTTCTTCTTTTCTCTGCTTGTTGCTTTGGTGCCTCGCTTTTCCTCTCTGGTGTCGGCTAAGGATCTTGGCCCACTGTGCTGTGCTCGTGGTACAGGATGCCTCCATCCTGTAGCACCCTGATGGCCGCTTGCATGTCATTTCGGCGTATGTAGAGACAGCCCCATTTGCCTCTGTCTTCTTCGGCACTGGTTCTTCCTCCATGTTTGTGTCCGGGCGGGTGAGCTTTACCGTCTCTGGGCACGGTGTTGTCACTTCATTGCAGCTGGGCTCCTTCGTTGCAGAAGGGGATGCTTGTAATTTCGGTCTTGGGGATTCCTCTTCTATTATTGTACTTGGCGTGAGGGTGCTGTTGATGCTGTGGCTGGCGTTGGTGGTGGTGAGAAGTTGCGCTGTAGTATCTCCAGATACTCTTTCTCGCTGAAGTTCTCAGCGAAGACGAGCGGTAGAGGAACCTTTTTTGTCAAGGCCAGTTTCTTCCGGTTCTAATCCCTCCTCGCGTCTTGGTATCGCCAGTTTAGAGAATGCAGGGTGCAGGTCTTCAAATTATCCGTATGTAAACAACCATCTGTACATTTTTTTGGTAGAATTCCACTCGAAGTTCCATACTGTTGATTTAGTTGAGTCGTTTTCTCCAAAAGCCTGGCGGATGATGGCCGTGGCGTACTTCATATTTCTCTTCCTCCACGGAGCGGCACCAGAAGAAAATCGGCCAGTCATCCTTGGCAGACTGACTCGCTTCTGTCGACCAACTCTGGTTTTCTTGGGACGATAGTGTTGAGTCAACTGCGCTAAGAGGGCTCTCTTGAGAGCAATGCTGCTCTGGGGTACTGGCGCACATGTTCTGGAACCGTTGATCATAGGAGCGAGGAGATGGTTTCAGACCAATTGGCTTCTCCGATCCCGTGTTGGAATTGTAGGAACCATTTCCGTTTAATGGGCTTCTCGGAGACGCGAGTCCTGTGCTAGAGGCAGTCGGCGATATACCTCCTGCATTGCGTGATGGGAAGAAGGATGCCAGGGGAGTACCCTGACGCCTCCCTACATTTCGCGGGGAGCCAACACTAATCAGCGGCGACTGGCCACTTGTGGCCGTTGACGACTGAGTGCAGACGTTTCCTGCTGCTGATGGCGATATCACCACAGGCTTTGTGAGAGTGCCTTGGGGGGACTCTCCGGCATCGGTCGACACCACCAGTCGCTCCACTCCCTTGGAGGAGCGCCCGTTAGACGACCTCTCTCCATCGCACAGCGGTGGAGACTGACTGCTACAGCTAGGCGCAGCGACTATATGGCACGACGCTGGTGCTGTCTCCTGGTGGCGCGGGGCTGTAGGCTTAATGTGGGCTGTTGATGTAAACCTTGGACCTAGTGCGGGCCTGGCTAATATTGAGCGGTCCAAACGAGATCGCTGTTGCGCAACTGCGTCCTGATTGGACCACCGAGCAACCGGTTGCAGAAGGAGAGTCGACTTCTTGGTTCACAACATGGCCAGCTCAAAGCCCGAAGAAGAAACCAATGAATCCAAGCGAGATGATATCTTCATCAAGGATATGGAACCATGCAATATATACCGAACGTCGCGTTCCATGTTCCAGGTCTCCAGAGCAAATGGCCCTGGAAATCTACAGCGGCGACAAACTAGAGGAGTATCACAACAAGTATCTCTTCGTCCGCCATGCGGGCGTAAAATATTAATGGCGACTTCAGATGATGCCCGAGGTCTCACGGCAGTTCTGACGGTCCAAACTGAAGAATATCAGACCTTCTCATACGTGGACGACGCAGCAGTCGGACAGACACATCCCGAATAGCTACCCAACATACCTTATATCTTCGCTGATGATTTCTGTAAAAATAAGTTCGTCAGGAAGCTGAACGGCCACATGAAGCGTCAGAGAAGGAAACATGCTCAAACCAAAGCATCAAGCCACCTAGAAACTACTTCTACAGCGCCATTTCGTGGTCGGACTCACCAGAGTGGCCAGACCCGACGCCGCCAGCAGCGTCCTCAACGACCGCGGAATTGGCTGCCAACTGCGTCGAGGACAAGATGCAGCAGATGGAGGAGCGGCCGGAACAAGGACCGGTCCTGCCACTGACTGCGCGGTTCGATGGCACACACAAGGATTTGGTGGCGAATCTCCACACGGAAACCTCGGACCTCGTTCTCGTTCTTGTCTTCCCAACGAGGGACGGACTGAGGTTCCTGCCACAGCGTCCAGGACAGCTGAATCGCCTACATAAATTTCTGGAGGCCAATGACATTCAGCACTTCCCTCAACACCCAAGGACCCCTCCAAGCTGGTAGTCCGCGGCCTTCCCACCGTAACACCCAGTAGGCGGTCACCGCAGAGCTCAACACCTGCGAGATCGCCACCAATGAGGCACACCAGATGAGGCGACCGGGCACGGGGGAGAAACTCCCGCTCTTCACTGTCCAGCCGGCGGAACGGGTTCCACTTGCGAAGCGCCCCACCACGCAACTTGGACACAAGGTCCGAGTGGAAACGAGGAGGAAGCCGTCGCTCACACTTACCCAGTGCTTCCGGTGCAATTTCATCGGGCATCTAGCCCGGGACTGCACTGGGCCACAGAGGTGTGTGAGATACGGTGACGACCACCGATTGTCGGACTGCTCACGACCACAGGACACTTCCCGCTGCTGCAACTGGGGGCAACCACTCACGGAGCCAGCTGGGGTGGATGCCCGGCCCGTCTGCATCTACGCCAGACCAATACCACAACCCCTGCGATCCCAACCACAGACCAGGCCGCGTGCGCGGTCCACTGTGGCCGACCAGACCGAGGAAGTCAACCGACCTCACAGCAACCGGCGCGCAAGGAACACGGGCGCCAACCAGTACGGAAACAGAAGACGCGCCCCCTCCTCCACGCCGGGCCGATTGCTGCAATCAGGCAGCCAACCCGGAAGCGTTCCTGCACGTCATTCCCGAGGTGCCTACCCAGGTAGCTGCTGCAATAACGGCAGCACTATCGAGCACCAGACAGCAATGAAAAGTTTTACTTCCAGCAAACAACCTCCTTCCCTCCGCACTGATAGGGTATGCCAGATTTTAGTCCACCACTTCCAAAAATAGGTTTAGAAACAAAATATCCAGTTAGTAAATTCCTCAGTCAGAATAAACCACAAATTATAATAAAGACAGAAAGCCAGTTTCAAAACCTAGACCCAGTCATTAGCGAAAGGATTTAAATCCCGGTGCTAAAGATATCACTTCAGACATTTGTCTGCGCTAATTATGGGTGAATGACATTGTTGTCGCGTTCGGGACTGCCGCCTCACGGCGGTCAGAAGAAGCAATCTGAAGATTATGATATGCTACGCTCTAGAAAATTTGTTGAACAACGACGAACTGATCCGGCTGCGTGCCCGAGAGATCGACAAGCGAAAAATGAGATGTTAGTGTGAAAGGTCGAGACCGTGTGACCTGTGTTGTGAAGTGTTTCATATGGCATTTTTTAAAGACATAGAAATAGTCGTGCATTGGAGATAACTCGATTTGTGAGACAACAAGTGGTAGAGTCCCATAACGCAAACGGTAATGTGATCTGCACGGAGGAAGGGTCAAGGAAGTCGATCAATTACGCCGACCAATTGCTCATTGGATCCTTTTATGCAAAAGCCCAGCCATCTCAATCCACTGCATCGATCACCCTCACAGATTCGACGACGGACGCGGTTATAATACGTCGTTTCAACGACGATCTTTATCGTCTACATCTGGCGAAGAGATTATTCGAAATTCAGAATTAAAATGCTTGTCCCTGGTGACGATGCCTGTACAGAGCCGCACTCAGCGCTCTTGGAGGGGAAGGAGAGAGACGCATATGGTTCAGGGATAAACAGTGTGGTCCTGGATAAGACAGACAACACAGCATTTTATTGAAACGGCAAAAGGAGAGACTGAAACGTGACGTTTTATAGCACCATTTGGCGATAAACCCGCGAAGACAACATTGCCTCAACAACCCGACGAAGCATGTGTTAACACCTTCGGTATCGTCTTCCTGCAAAGATAGCAACTCTTTCGGATTAAGTTATCCTGGAAATAAAGCCATTTTGGTTTAGACTGGTCCAAGAGCTGACCTTTCCAATCTGGGTCCTGAAACCATCCAGGTCCACTACAGTTTGAAAATAACTGTCTGCATCACCTAACCCATTTACGTCACTAACATACCACAGACGAGTCACCTTGCGTGAAGGAGTTATTGTTTCAGACGATGCAGACAACTTGTATTGTAGGTGGTTCGGTATTTACATATGTCTCCTAGCCTTGTTGAGTAGAGAGAACTGATTGAATTGAATTCCATGAAGCACATGCTCCCCAGGGGTTCATATATGTTTTAATCGCTATTATCTTATACGCTTTGAGTGATAAATTCCTCCACACAGCTACCATTCCCATTTACGATTTTCAACTATGAATTTCTTCAGCGTTTCTTGGTAAATTCATCACTTTGGTAATGTATTCCAGTCTGAAAATTTTACATTCAAAAGAAAATTTTCCCACTGTCTTGTGCATGAAATTGTGTGCCAGCTTGTTCCCTTGGTCGTCTTTTCCTTTCGATGCACTGCTTCTAATTCTTGACAAATATATCTCCAAGCCCCCATCACCAACATACGCCTTGTAAACTTCCAGCGCTCTCTTTACCCTCCTCCTGTCTTCCAATGACAACCAGTCCAGCACCCTTATCATATCAGTTACCGATTGTGTACTGCGGTAATTTCCACAAACAAATCTAGTTGCTACCCTTTGCACGCCCTCCATATCTTGTATTTGATACCCAAAATGTGAATCTACATAAGACTACTTAACATAGCAGAAATGATACCAATCACAGTAGATTAAATATAAAAACAGGGTTATATGCGGTAGCAGAAGTTAGTGAATTTTGTTACTTAAGAAGTAAAATAACTGATGGCCGAAGCAGGCAGGAATAATGTTAAAATAGCAGTAGCGAAAAGAGCCTTCATGAAAAAGAGAAATCTTAGTTTCAAATATTGATCTAGGACTCAGAAAGAACTTTTTAAAACTCTATGTGTGGAGCACTGCACTTTATGGCAGGGAATCATGGATTTTAGGAATACCAGACAGAAATAAATTTGAAATATGGTGCTATAGAAGGATGCTAAAAATTAAGTGGACAGATGAAGTACGAAACGAATGAGTTTTGGAAACGATGGGCGAGGAAAGAAGTTTGTGGAAGAGTCTTGCCGAAAGAAGAGGCAGGATGATAGGTCATATTTTGAGACATGCTGGATTGGTTAATTTGTTAGTGGAGGGAACAGTCGAAGGTAAGAACTACAGAGGAAGACAGAGATTGGAATATACGAAGCAGATAATTGAGGACGTTGGTTGTAAGGGGCATGTTAAGATGAAAAGGCTAGCGCAAGATAGGAACGGATGGAGGATTGCATCAAACCAGTCGAGAGACTGATGACAGCAAAACAAAAAGACTATTCAAGCAATGGTATGACCACAGTTTTTTAACCCTGTTCCCTCTCATCTCTGGGGCATCCTCTCCAGCAAATGAAGGATTTTGTCTTCAGTTTCGACGAATGTTAAGAAGTATGAAAGAATGTCAGTTATCACAGGTTCCAACGCATCTTACTATCGTTGTCCAGTTTCTTGCCTTGTGTGCAGTGTGCAGTGTGCAGTGTGCAGTGTTGGTGTCTTAGTAGACGTATCAGAAGAATTCGTTTAGACGATGGTATTAGTTATATAACCTTCGTGGATTCGCTGCCGGATTGTGTAGGTGAAAGACGAGCTTTCGGTGACGATCTCTTCCACCATATTCAGTCATGATGATCCCGCTGTGACGACCAGAGCTGCAATGCCAGTCTCTGGCTTTATTATAATTGATGTGGGATCGAAGGCTTTCACGGCGTATCGATGAAATGTAGTCTTCACGGGTTTTCCGCCGTATGTCGTTGAAATGCGGCAACGAGCTTTCGTTGGCTGAAGATGGCAGCAGAGTCAGCCGCCGAAAGCTTGTTGTCGCATTTCAACAACATACGGCGGAAAACCCGTGAAGACTACATTTTATTATTATTATTATTAGGGGAGACCCCAAAACTCGCTCCTCTAAGCATGGCGGCCTTCCTGTTATCTACTGCTCACCTCTGTACATGCATTAAGTTAATATTTCTATAGGTGATCACAGGAACGGGATTGTGATGTGTCCGCCCGTTTACATGGGTCCATCGGATAAGATAGACAGAAACTTTTGAAAGAAGAGACATGGCATAGGGAAAAAACTGTCAAGGTTTTACCCCTGGGAAAAAAACCTCTGCGATAGTTGGGAATAATAGCGACTGACTAAGATACTGCCAGTACCGCGACAGATTCTATGCTACATGGTTTGGATGTATGAGGGATTTTTAGCTTTGTTAGGATATGGTATCATGCAACAACTTACAGCTGGTCCACACACCGTCGCTGCTGTTGAGATTGTCAGCTGGTGCCGTTGAGATGGTCCTGGAACATGCCAAATCGTTATAATTAATAACAGCTATGTGTAACAGGTGTTGTACGAGTTTTTTTATGCGTGATTCGCACCATCAGGGCGCCAGAGCGCAAGCGTCGCAACGCGCAGAGCCTTTCCTCATCCCGGGAGTACGCGGTAAAGGTTTCGCTGACGGCGACAGCCACAATGCTGCTAGGTGACCACCCCCGACTTGCCAGAGCTTTAGGACGGTGACGCACATACCGCCATGACCATCCCCCCCCCCAGCCCCCCAGTACGTGTCATCGCCGCTGGGTAACACAACCCCGACGTGCTCATTACAGGCAATATTGGAGCAGGATGCATCGCGCTAGCCTGCTACGCTTGCCGGCACCCCCGCGGTGCTTATCACGCCGGATACTGTACTAGTGTTGTTTGTGGATTGCTTTCTTGTTGTGTGTGGCTGCCTTCTGCACCTGTGATCGCACTGTTACCACTTTCCTTAGCTCAGCGATTTCTTTGCAGGTTGATTATGGAATAGGACCCTAACCCCAGTGGCCCTTGATGCAGTAGACAGATTTCTTACTTGTTTATGTATTAGTTTTTTTGTATTTGTTGAGCAATGTTTTCGGCCGTGGGTGTTTAAATCTGTGGTTGTGATCGTAACTGCCTATAGTGCGAATCAAAGGATTTCGCGACATTTGGAAGTTACTGTACATGTTTATGGCAAGCTTCTTAATTACTTGTTGTATTGGCTCGAGTCAGAAATCTCGGTGTAAGTTTGTTGTTCGTGTTCCCCAAGGAGCATTTGCTATGATCCTGAGTACTTTGTTTTGAATTAATTGCAGTCTCTGAATGTGAGACTTAGCGGCGTACACCCAAACCGGAGCTGCATACGTTATAATAGGTGCCAAGTATATTGTTCGGGCATTACCTCGGTGTAGTGCGCTTTGTCTTTTTATTATAGGGTATAGTTGCTTGAGTCTAATGTTTTCTTTGTTAACCATGTGGTCTATATGAAGCCTCCGTGTTAGCTTCGCGTCAAATTTGACTCCAAGATACTTAACTTCGTTCCGGAAACGCATAGGTTGATTATGTAGTGTTAGCGATCGACAGTGTTCGTGAATGCTTTTTTGCCTAGGTCTTCGTGTAAATAGCAGTTCCTCGCATTTACCTACGTTGACTTTAATTCGTCATCTTGTGAGCCAAGGTTCAACTACGTTAAGCGCGTGCTGTAATCTGCTGTTTATATGAGATGGTTGCCGTGACTGTGCAAGATAGGCGGTATCGTCAGCATAAATGGCTTGCATCGTTTTGTCTGTGGTCGGGGCTTTGTTGACGTAATCTGTGAAGAGCGGAGGGCCTAATTTACTTCCTTGAGGCACTCCTGCTTGTATCTCCTAAGGTGTACAGTCGTTGTTGTCAACGCAAACGTAGAACATTCGATTACTAAGGCACGAGTGTATTAGGCGTACCAGTCCGTCTGGTAATCCGTCGTCAGAGCCTACGAATGAGGCCGTTGAGCCAAAGACGATCGAACGCCTTCTCGATGTCCACGAACACAGCCTCGGTAGATTCAGAGAAATTATATCCCCTTGTTACGTGCTCAACAACACGCATTAATTGTTGTGTTGTGGAGTGGTGCTTTCTGAAACCAAATTGCTCCGGCTGCAGAATATTATTGTCCTTTATGTGTTGTGTAAGGCGACTGAGTATGACTCTTTCAACAACTTTGCTAAGGGAGCTGAGTAAGCTAATGAGATAGTAGTTGTTGGGTGAAGATGGATCTTTCCCTGGCTTTCCGAACATCGGTCGGGGAAATACTGGTTGTGTAAGATAGAATTCGCGATGTCTGTAAGGTACTCTATCGCTTCCCCATGAGCTGTTTAGGAACACGGTTCTGAATACCATCCGGACCAGGTGCTTTCTTAGCATCCGAGTGCTGTATAGCCCATGAGATTTCGTCGTAAGTTGCCCTACGCTGATACTCGCGAACCAGTTGAGCCAACAGCTGTGTCACCATCTGGTCTGTTTCGAATGTAAACGCAGGATCTGAAGGATCTACGTTTGGTCGAAAAGATGCTGCGAGTGTTTTGGCCACCAGTTCCTCCTTGCCCTCCGAAGAATAGACAAGTCCGTCCGGCCCCTGTAGGGTGGGTATATGATGTGCTTCACGAGTGAAGTGACGAGCTTAAGACCACACGGAGTGGTCAGAGGTGTCAGTGTTCAACTCAGAGAGCAGACGCCCCCATTGTTGATTTTTGTACTCCTGGATTCTACGACTTTATGTCTTTGAGTCTGTTATATCCAGAAGTACACTATATAAATGGAACACCTAGTACGTTGCCAGTATCTCCTAAGCCTATTCCTGGTTGTGAATAACCCCATAATTGCCTCAGGTAGCGCCATTTGTCTCTGGTGTAGGGTTAATTCAGGGATGCTACATGATGGCAATGGTTAAAATTTCAACAGACTTGTTAATGCATTGTTGGCTAATCTCGTGCCTGTCAGGTATGCGACTATCTAACACCACCTTGAACAGAGTCCAGTTGGTGCATCGATAGTTTAGCATCCGTCGCTTGTCAGTGATCTGCGGTGTACCTTCGGTGTTAAGTATGAGTGGCATGTGGTCTGAATCCAGATCGTTTACGACCTG
Organism: Vandiemenella viatica; assembly: GCA_031002005.1. Lineage (NCBI taxonomy): Eukaryota > Metazoa > Arthropoda > Insecta > Orthoptera > Morabidae > Vandiemenella > Vandiemenella viatica. The sequence continues at coordinate 109,168,800 of JARYHS010013630.1, forward strand.
TAAGTTGCGTGTGCGGGTTATACCCTTGAGGAGGGCTATTTCTAATACATCTGGACTTTGTCTCTGAACATGGGGGACAAACGTCGGTTCGTTTGGCCCCAGTATAGGATAATTATGCTCTAGTGAATGTTCGTACAGTTTCCTGCCGTTGGAGTTTTCACGCTGCAAATTCCAACTACGATGTTTGGCATTTAGATGTCCAGCGACTATTACTCTAGGTGCGGTATTTAGCAGCCTACTGATATCACGCGTGCTAATATTATTGGGCCTATTGTAGACTGCGATGAGTTTAGTGAATGCTCCGTTAAACCGGATTTTTACGGCTATAGCTCGGGGAGCACTACGTTTGAATGCTCTATGTCTGTGTGTATAATCACGGCCGTGCCTCCACCCCGTGCGCCGTTCTGCCTGTCAGTACGGTGCACACGATATTGGCTCACGTGGAAGTTATCTTTTGCGCCCAGATGTGTCTCGTTTATAAGAGCAATACGAAAACTGTGCTGTTCATAAACGCCGCCAATTCTGCTTTTTTGCGTTTCAGTCCACAGGCATTCCAGAAAAGGATACACGTATTCAGAGGAGTGGGGTTGTCAGGCATTGTGCGACTTTTTGGTTGCACAAGAGGCTCATCTGGATTACAGTCCATCTCCCCCCAACTGGGGAAGTGGACTTGAACTGTAATAGGGTAGCTTTGATTACTGGCTTTAGGAATGTCGGGATTGAAGTCCATCTCCCCCCATCTAGAGGAGTGTACAGAATCTGCAGTGAGGTTAGAGGGCAGGATTTGCCCTGAAATCCATCTCCCTTCATCTGGGGGAGTGTCCAGGCGCTTCTGTGGGGCAAGAAGGAAGGATTTGTTTGCAGTCCATCTTCCCTCCATCTGGGGGAATGTCTAAGAGGGAGCAGCCACACTAGCGTTCTCCGCCGCGCACCCAATCGCCCCCTCAGCGGCCGTGGCCACCGGGCCATCGTGAGCAGCCACAGTGGCCGTTGCTTGCTCGGTGGGAGGAGGAGGGGCTGTTTGGCTCCCAGCGTTCCTAGTGCGTTTTCTGGTATTTTAGGACGCTGGTATTTGGGTTGTGATGAGGCAACTGAAGGCTGCGTCGTATGTTCTACAGTGTGTGCAGAGCCTGCTGTTTGGGCTCTGCAACCTCTGTTGTTGTAGATGTTGTTTGTGAGCATTGGTGTGCGGTAGATGTTTCTTTCTGTGAGGGTTGCGCCATGTTCGTGATAGTGCTCAAAGCCAGGCACTGTAGGACACATTATTTCTAAGGATAGCCGGGTTCTGGATCACTTTACGCTGGTTTCTTGTGGAAGCTTGTTGTGTTTGTGGTTGTGATGCCCCTTTTGCATTCTTTGCATTTCGCCGGGCTAGTGGGAGTTTGAACTCGCGACAGCTTCTGTAATTGCTAGGATGACCTCCCCCACAATTAACGCATTTACGTTCGTCAGCCATCCTAGCTTTGCATGTGTGTGTGGCATAATTACTGGCACATTTGCGGCAGCGGGGCGCCGCAAAGCACTGGTCATTGGATGTCCAAACCGCTGACATTTAAGTCTCTGGCGCCGAAGCGTCCTTTTTAAAGCCTAACGCCCCTCCCCTCCCCACCACCGCGCTCCGTATTTACCGCCAGCCGCGGCGCCCATAGCGCTGGGTGGCAAGTATTTTTTTCCTCCTCGTCGACGTCGAGGTCATTAGAGGCAGGATTGGTCTGGAGACAAGGAGCGAGAAGGAATTCGGTCCTTTTGAAGGAAGCTAACCGGTATTCGCCTGGAGTGATTTGGGGAAACCATGGAAAAACTAAATCTGGATGCCCGGACGGGGATTCGAACCGGCGTCCTCCGGAATGCGAGGCCAGAAAATTAACCGCTGAGCCACCATACTCGGTGACCAATTATGCATCTCTGTCCTTTTGATTGAAATAAGGTTGTCTTAGCAAGCCGGCTTCCAGGCATCACAAAGCCACAGACTCGAGTGTCTATCGATAATGTCATTGATCAGCCTATTTCAATGGCTTATCTAATGACTGAATACGAATAGCAAGAACACTCTGCCAACACTTTCACGTTGCCGAAATTCATTTTGTGGCCATTTTCGATTACATGTTGCATGATTACAGATTTCTCTGACTGAAACAGCGATATGATGTGCTCATGCTCAGCGACAAGAGTCTTGATGGTGCGGATTGTCTGACCAATATAAGTCTTGCCACATTTGCAAGTGATGCTGTAGACTCCCGGCGTCTTTAATCTCAGATTATCCTTTACAGGTCGGAGCCAGTCACAGATTTTATCAGGATGGAATATGCTCTTAATTCCGTGTCGAGCTAGGATTCTGCCTATTTTTCCGGAGATGTTGCCCGAATAAGGGATGAAGTCCAGCGCCTTTGACTCAAATTCTGGTTCTACTGTGCGTTTCTTTTACCTTTTCCGAAGTGCCCATTCTATAAATTGGTCAGGATATCCGTTCTTTTTGAAGGTCAGACGTGTACAGCACAGTGTTCCTCTGTGCTGAATGGTGGAAACTACTAGCATGTAAGTAGCGGTCCGTGTGTGTGGATTTCCGGTACACACTATGCGCAAGGGTTCCGTCTGATACGAATGTCGAGGAAAGGCAGGCTGCCATTCTCCTCTAGTTCCATCGTGAATCCGATATTCCGATGAATCCCGTTGAGCTATTCCAGGAATTCGTATAGACTCTGAATGCCATGTGGCCAAACCACAAATGTGTCATCTACCTAATGGAAGAAGCATTTCGGCTTAAGGATCGACCCTTCGATCGCCTTAACCTCGAACTCCTCAATGAACAGATTGGCCACTACAGGCGCCAGTGGTGATCCCATGGACACACCATCGGTCTGTTATATAATCTCCCGTCGTAGGTGAAATAGGATCAAGTAAGAACCTGCTCGAAGAGGTCTAAGATGTTGGTTTCAAAAAGGTGGCGTAACATTTGTAAAGTGTCTCTGAAAGGAACCTTGGTGAATAACGAGATGATATCAAAGCCGAGTACCAGGCCTGAAGATGGCGGCACAGATCTTCGCCGAAAGCTCTCCTTTCACCTACACAATCCGGCGGCGGATTATATTGCAGCGACACACCGGGAAAGCCTTCGTTCCCACAATGGTATTAGTCATTATTTCTTATTATCTAAGACTTGTCATGCTGTTTAATAGTTCGATACTGATTTATACTGAATCAGCCTTCGTGGTCATGATATAGTGTATCTTGTATTCCTCTTTACCCTTGTTATACAAAGTTTGGATAGTATTTGAATAGTTTCCACATACGGGAGACGGCATAAATTGCACGACCGGCTGCCATTTCACATCACTCACAGATGTTTCGATCTTTATTGTAGATGGTTTTAAGACCAAGCAGCGCATTGAGTTGAGCACAAATGTATGTATGGACCATTGCAGCCACTCAGCTTTCAACTCTTTGGGAAGTTCAAGAGAACTGTCTTTAACATTACAGCATTAACAATTCACAATATATGCTCTATTACCTGGTCGTCTTTAATTTTTGTTTGAATTATACGATATACACGTGATTAATCCTCAGCTGTGATTATGTGGAGTCTGGAGCGCATGTTACTGTGAACTGGGCAAGTTTTATTCTTTTAATAAAACCTGGGAACCCTGTCTATTCTTAGCTCTTGTTTTGTAATTAAGGAGCCAGCAAATACCTGAAGCTCTTATGAATATATAAGAGGGCAAAAGCTAGTGAAGAACCGATCACTTCTCTTTATCATTGTGACTTTATTACAGTAGTTTAATTTCGGAGAAATTAAAGATCTGCAGCTTCGATGAAATAACAGTCTGTTGACCCCTGGTTCAGAACCAGCGCTTCTGTCACGATCTTAGAAGAAGATTCCTTAATCTATGTTCTAGGTTCCCAAACTGGAATGCGCAAAGACATGCCACGGGGAGGGGTGCAAGGTAGATTCGTCACCAATGGGGACGATATCCGAGATCTACACCATCGGAAGTACTAGGTCTCCTTCACAACCTCTTAGAACTGAAAAATCTTTATTCTAACATCACATATCGCTCATTTGCATAACTCAAAAACGTCAATTTTATAGAAGGATCAATTGAAATCTCTCGTGTGAAACAACTTTATGCATTCACTAGAAAATAACTTATCTGCAAGTTTTATTGAAATAATACAAAATAAAAGAATAGAAAATGTATAGTATCAGTTGTTTAAGAGAATGGTTCATTCTAAGATTATAACGCAAGACACATTTTTTAGTTATGTCATTGTTGCAGCAAATGAGCGATTATGTAGACAGTTGCCTCTGAGATATCATTCTTAATAATGAGTAATAGCCATTTACCTTTTAACAATAAAATTATGGAGCGGGGTGTGAGAAGTTTTCTTATGACTGAAAGGGGAAGGGCATGAGGAATTTTCTTTTGACGGAAGGGGAGCATAGTAAGAAAAACTTTGGCATAGGGCTGAGATGCGTGGGATGACTTTGAAGCCGTTAGATGTGCACTACACGCGATAACTGGCATATAAATTCCGCAACGATAGACTGCAATCTCCTATAGGTAGTGTAACGAAAAAATAGTAGATTCTGTTTGTGAAACCGTAAGAGTCAAACTAAAAGAAGCTAAAACCAAAATGGTGATAGGCTCCTTCCATAGTCCACCAGATGCAATGTTGCCCAGGCACTGAGAAACAATGTAAACTATGTGGTCAGACGATTTCTGAGTAATGCAAAAATATTATGAGGTAACTTCAACCTCTCTTACATCGATCCCAATACTAGCATAATATACATTGTAAAATCGTTTGTAACAGAAATAAAGCCTTCTACTACGCGAGGTAATGTTTTTAGCACTACAGTTAACTTGTATTAATTAAATTTTGTACTGAAGTAGTTTTAGAGCTAAAATCTGAGTGGTATCGGTTTATACAGGATAGCTGAAAGTCCAAATGCAAATGCTACAAAGACATTCATGCAGGTTCTAAAAATAAGAACAATTAATTCGATACAAGGTTTGTACAGGTGGAAAAATTTATTTAAAGCTTTAATTCGATTTTCAAAAGTTCCATATACATAAAGGTTTAGCGAGACGCAACAAGCGTTGTGACACGAGGCGAATAATAGAACTTCAGACATAACAATAAAACGACCATTATTTAAATAAATAAAATAAATCTGCCTACGGCAATGTGTTTTGATCACATAACCAAGCTACAATATGAAATTTAAAATTAAAAGACGAATTAAAACGAGAAATATTAATAATCGAAAATAAACGATTTTGTAATAAAAATTATAAACAAGTAGAATTTAAGGTCAAACGCGAATTCGATATAAAACAATATAACATATAAACAAATAATACATTAAATAGTGAAAAAGGAGGATTCCAGATGTACAATTGAGCGATTGTGGCCGATTTCAAACGAAAGAGATTTCAAAGACGGGATGTTAATTACAAGAAAGAGCATAAAATTTCAGCAAGAAAAATAGAAAAACCCATTTCAACACACGAACAAATAAGAAAGATATCTTTTATTTTTTTGTTTATAACTTTACACCTCGTCGACGTCTAGTTCATTAGAGGAAGGATAGGACTGGCGGCAAGAAACGGGACGGGATTCGACCATGGCCTTTTGAAGGAACCATCCCGGCATTTGCCTGGAGTGATTTGGGGAAACCGTGGAAAACCCAAATCTTGATGGCCGGTCGGAGATTCGAACCCACGTCCTCCCTAATGCGAGGCCAGAACGTTAAGCGTTAACCCAGCATGCACGTTAAAAAAATCGAATTTTTAAATATTAATACATATAACCTAAAACGCAATAACATATTAGAGTTTTGTAACATTTAAAGAAAAATAAATGTAGCTTCAAATAATATGCTTAACGAAACTAGAAGGGAAAAATACTTTTTTTTAATAGGAGAGATTAAATACTTTTTTGACTAAAAGGAAAATAAGAGAAATTAGCAGCCACCCAAACTTAAATAATTAATAACGGAGAAACCAGTAAGAATTCAAAAAACTTGTTATCACTAAAACTGCTGGAAATAATTTAATCTACTAGTTAAAGTTTGGTAAAGACTTTAGAGCTCATAAAAACCGGTTGCGCAGGTAAAAAGTGAATCACAGAGGGAAGTCTTCAGTGTTGCAGAACTCGAGGAGGCAAGAATATTTAAGGACCATGCTGACTCATGGCTAGGGTTGCAACGATATATCGGTCAACCGATAATATCGGATCAAAAATATCGATACTTTTATATGGTCGATATAATAATATTGATATGCTTTGCAGTGAAATATCGAAAACTACAAACACCTTAGCTCTAAAAAAATTGTGCAAGTAAATGTTTGTGTGGCAGGGACCAAAGCCAAACACTGATTTAGCTCTATAACAAAATCGATAACCTCCTTTCTTACTTCGTGCATCCACTTCCGTTTTGTGCGTGTTATTCGTTCTGTATTCATTTACGTTCACCGCTTTATTATTTAAAATCTATTGCGTTACACTAGCGTTCGTTGGCTAGTGTTTCTTTCTAGGACGTATTACAGTATTCTAACGAGGGTAAAAAATATGACCGAATAACTAATTACCTATTTTATCAGTGTTGATAATAGACCTTTTAATGCAGTTGAAGGCAAAGGTTTTAAGTATTCAATGAAGCACTAACCACCGTTATACAAAGTCAATTCTCGTGGAATTATCAAAACAAATATTGATAAAAATATGAAAAGTTTCAAAAGTTGTGATGGAAAACTTCAAAAGCGTGAAACATTATTATTATTACATACATCTGTTAGAGTAACACTTGCTATTTTGAGATTACAGTAAATTCTTTTTGCAAAATGAATTAAAATCAATCATGATTGGTATACGAGTTGGCTTAAGATATGTTCAAGATTGTAATTAGTCATTTACTCAAAGTAGCATCATCTATATCTTCCGAACGCCTGTTCTCAGATCACTCAAACTAGAAACAGACTTCACGCAGAAAAATCATGCAAATTATTGTTTTCGAAATCTGTTGGTAATGAATATTTGCAGACCTAATTTTTTCAATACACTACCTCAAATTTATTAACTGATTTTGATTGACATATTTATTTCTAATTTCTAATATAATATATACAAATATAGGAAAATATCGATATTATCGGCTTGATAAAGTCGTTACTACCGATTATCTATATCTGCCTAGTACCGATATAAATATAGATATATTTATCGATATTGACATCAACTTGCATTCCTACTCACGGCCTTTGGAAAGCAGATTCTCAGCAGGGCCGACGAACCTGCAGCAGTAGTGCGGTGATGTTACTAGGTGGAACTTTGAAAAGTTTTCCACGAAGTACTGGCGATTTAGAGAAAAAAATTTGATGACATTGCAGTTTAAAATCAATCAGGCTCAGTCGATAAATCGATGAGAATTATTCCTACGAATTATTTCAAGTTTTGTCGAAAGTGAACTTTAACAATGAATAGCACTTTCTGTACTACATAATCTGTTACTTATGAATTTTTTGAAATAATATCTTTCAGGTGCTGCTTGACTTTTTCAATGAGTGGAATAGTGTAGTTTTGGATTTGTCTCGTTCACTTGGAATCTTCGTTTTGGATTCGAAGTCAGTAGTTATAATAAGGTGGTTCTACTGCAGTTTTCCAGGAAATTTCAGCCAATCAGGAGCCATGATAGTTCTACTGCAGTTTTCTTCAGCCAATCAGGAGTCAGGACGGCCATGATGGGCGGGTATATAACGAACAGCACTCCGCTCCATGTCTCATTGTCTTGCTTCGTCTCGTACAGTTAACATCGTAGCTCTCTGCCATGTCTGATCTTTTTTTTTGTAACAGTTTAACGTCCCTTTTTAACAACGTGGTCTTTAGAGACGGGAAAGGATGGGGGCAAGGAATGGGAAGGAATTCGGCCATGGCCTTTTTGAAGGAAGCATCCCGGCATTCACCTGGAGTGATTTGGGGAAACCATGGAAAACCCAAATCTGGATGCCCGGACGGGGATTCGAACCGCCGTCCTCCCGAATGCGAGGCCAGAACGCTATCCGTTACACCACCACGCTCGGTTTGTCTGATCTTGCTGAACTAAAGGATACAGATAAGTGTAATATTTATAATTATAGTCTAACTGGTTAGATTGTTATTAATTGTTCTCTTTTTGTTCCCAGATTGCCAATGTGTTATGAATACGGACAGTCAAACAGATGCTACTGCAATGTCCTCCCAAGAGTTTGATCTGGCTGAACATATTTCCTTCAAGGATGCTGGTAAGTGTAATATTTAATAGTACCGTTATATCCCAACTGGTTAGATTGTAATTAATTGTTATATTTTGTTTTGTTTTCCAGATCGTCAAGGTGTTTGGGAGAATTTCATAAAAACCAACTGTCAAGCAGGCGTAGAAAGGAACATCCAGGAGGATACAATGCCTTCCTCAAAATGAAGGAGAATGAATAGCGGTAAGTACACATCCTTAACGTTACTACTTAAATTGCTCGGCATTTTTCTTTCCTTTCTAATTTAACCTTTTTCTCAGAATCTAATGCCCTACCATTGCCAACTCCACAGTGGACGATGCTGCCGATCTGGAATTTGGCGTCTACCGAATCGGGGCTATCGACTCCTCAGCACATGCCGTCAATAGACCACCGAAACTGGAGACTTAAAACTATTTTTGAGTTTTACTTTATATCCATGCTTTGCTTTAAAACTTGTTTATTTGTCGTTACTTCATATTTTTTTATGTTACAGGATCAGGTTTACAAACGTCTTTGACTGGGCAGCCGATATGCAGCCTGGCGCAAACATCGTCAGGGTTACAGTCGAGAGGCTTACCACCACCACTACCGATATGGAGTATCAGGACTAATGGTAAGTTTTTTTGGCATTACTAGGTTATATTATCAATTTTTAAAGTATTCATTTGGTATTACAACATAATTGCTTTTTTTGTTCCAGGATCCGATCCCCAACGGGCTCATCTGCTACTCCAGTACAGAGTCCAACAGTATCCGGAACAGGACTTACGCAAACCCAGCCATTAACAGCTTGGTCATCCACCACTTCAAACACTTTCAGACTGCTCACAACATCAACCAATGTAATAGGCAAGTCGAGTGCAACGGGCTTAACCCTTGAAGACAGGGACTGTGCTTTTGCTAGTAGAATATATTCCTGGACCATTAGAAATACTGAAAACTTTAAAGAACCGACTAACTTTATCAATGCATCCTTTGAGCTTTTGGAAAATAAAATTCGTGGAATAGTCAATAATTCGTCCACCCCGGCCGTAAAAGTTCAGGTTGGATTGATTATCGACTTTAAATTACAGAAGAATTAACATTTAGAAACCGCCCAAATGTGCTTCTTAACAAAGATGCGCCAGATCACAATAAGAACTTCCCTGTCAGATTGGTATGGGGTCTATGTGAATACGGAGATCATGAAAAAATTCAGGGAGTTTCAAGACCGGGACAGTGGCAAAACTCTTGATAGAATCATCTCTCTTGACGTTCACATTTCAAAATTTGAGCCATTCTATCGAGGGTCTGCCTATGTTGCTCTGCCACTCGATATCCGTAGAAAGAAGACAGTAGTCAATGTTGAGAACAAAGATGAGCTATGCTTTCTATGGACGATTCTTGCATCTGAAGTAAAGGCGCCAAACAAAAATCTTGAAAGAGTTAATACTGATAAAAAAGTACGCTCCAACTACACTTTCGATTCCAATAATATTGAGTTTCCAGTGAAACTCTCAGACATTTTCAAATTTGAGAGGCAGAATCCAGACTATTCAATTAATGTATTCAGTCTGGACAAAATTAGTAAAGATAAGAACATAGTAATCGGACCCCTACATCTAACTGCAGACAAACGGGATAAACACATAAACATGTTGTTGATTTCTGATGGTAGTGGAAAATTCCATTACTGCCGGAACAAGAACTTATCGCGGATAGTTAGATCATTTATATCAAATCATGTATGTCAAGTTCACATTTGTGACAGATGTCTGCAGCATTTCTGGAGCAAAGATCTCTTACAGTTTCATGAGATTGATTGCTCAAGGTTAGACGCTGTCCGAGTCGACCTACCCGGCGACGAAGACAACACCTTAAAGTTTAAGGATTTTGTGCACCAACAGCGTGCACCATTCGTCGTTTACGCGGACTTAGAATGTTTGTTGAAACCCTATGACACGTGCAGTCCTCACCGCAACGCCTCTCACTCCACAGCAGTCCAGGAACACCTTTATTTTGCAGCGGCATACCAGGTCGTTTGCGCATACGGCCATCAGTTGGACCGATTCGACTCACTCTTGCGGGAAAAACCTGAGAAGTGGCTAGTTGAACAACTCGTTAAACTGGCCAATGACTTTGATGAAATTTACAAGAGGGTTACACCTCTTGTAATGACAGCTGACGAGGAAGCAGAATTTTAACGTGCTATGGTATGCCACATCTGTGGTGAAGGAATTGAACCGGGACCGTTAAGGTTCGCGATCATTGTCACATCACAGGTGCATTCAGAGGGGCTGCACACAATAACTGTAATTTACAGTTCAAGAATCAAAGGTAGATACCCATATTTTTCCATAATTTGTCTGGGTATTATGCGCACTTCATTGTTAGGGCTTTAGCACACCTCGATAAAGATGGGATGGATGTCCTACCCATCAACACTGAACGTTATATCTCATTTTCTAAAAAGATTAAGGGTACGTCAGTCACATTGCGGTTCCTGGACTCGCACTGTTTCATGCAATCATCATTAGAGAAGCTGGTTGGAACCCTTGAGGAGCGTGACATGCACATTACCCGCGCGCATTTCACGAACCCCGAGAAGTTCCAGTTAGTGATGCGAAAATGAGTCTTCCTTTAAGAATACATGGATTCGATGGAGAAGCTCAAAGAGGCCACGCTCCCTCCAAAAAAATTTATAGTTCGTTGTCGGAGTCTGGAATTTCAGACGATGACTACGAACACGCGACACAAGTGTGGCAGGGTTTCCAGATCCAAAACATGGGTGAATATGCAAGTCTGTATATGGGGACAGATGTGCGCTTACTTGGGGATATGTTTGAAAAATTTAGGAATGTATACTTGGGGAAATACACCCTGGACCCCGCTCACTACTTTACAGCCTCAGGCCTTTCGTGACAGGCTATGATAAGGAGCACGCGTGTCGAACTGGACCTACTGACAGATATTGACATGCTACTCTTTTTCGAACGTGGGGGTATTTGCCAGTGCGTCCATGTGTACGCCAAGGCAAATAGCCGGTACATGACGGAGTACCACCACGATGCGCCTGAGAATTTTATCATGTACTTCGACGTAAACAATTTGAACGGCTGAGCCATGTCAGAGTATCTGCCCTCTGGAGGGTTTCAATGGTTATTAGCCGAGCAAATTGCTAGCATAGATTTCATGAACGTTGCAGCCGACTCGTATAGGGGTTTCGTTTTGGAGGTAGATCTGACGATTCCCCAGAATAAGCACGACCATCTAGCGGACCTGCCACCATGTCCAGACCACAAGGTCCCTGTAGGTTCCATCCTCCCCAAGCTGATGACCACGTTGGAGAACAAGGTACGGTAAGTTCTCCATTACCGAGTCCTCCAACAATGTGTACGCTTGGGGCTGCAGGTGACCAAAATACACCGCGTCATTTCTTTTAATCAGTCACCGTGATTGAAAGAATACATATCTCTCAATACGTGTTCTCGCCGTTTAGCCAAATCAGACTTTTATCAAATTTATGAACAATTCAATTTTCGGATAAACAATGGAGAACATTAGAAAACACCGCGATGTGAAATTGTGTACTAGCTGGGCGGGCCGCGGTGGTGCCCGCAATACGTTGCATCAATACACTTTAAACGAGCAACTATTTTTACAGAAGAATTTGTGGCCCTGGAAACGGCGAAATTTAGGATACTTTTCAACAAGCCGGTCTACTTCGGGATGTGCATTCTCGATCTGTCTAAATTGCGGATGTATCGATTTCACTATGTATTCACTATTCCGCAGTTTATACGCCCGAAATTATTTTATATGGACACAGACAGTTTCATCTATTTGGTGAATGGCTGTGATCCGTATGAAGTAATGAAACATTACTGGGGGGAATTCGACACGTCCGGTTATAAACCTACCAATCGTTTTGATATAGAACCCTATAACGAGAAGGTTGTTAGGGTTATGAAGGATGAGGCGAATGGTTCCCTGATTGTGGAGTTTGCGGGTTTAAAGTCGAAAATGTACGCATTCCGACTAGAATCTAACCAGACCTCAAGACGGGCCAAGGGTCTGGCAGGCACAATCACACGAAAGCTGCAAATGGAGGATTATGCTAATTGTCTTTATGGAGAACCAGCGAAGTACCATCTGCAGCAGAGGATAATATCAGATCTTCACAAAGTAAATACGGTTGAAGTATCCAAGCTGGGCCTGTCTAGACTGGATGATAAACGCTATATTTACCCCGACGGGATTGGAACCCTACCTTGGGGGCACAAGTCTGTACCAGAATGAATGTGTGTGTGTGTGTGTGTGTGTGTGTGTTTTTCGTAAATTTATGTGTGAATGGAGATTAAATATAGCGTTTATCCGTGCATCTTAATTTGTAAGTATTTGCAGTGCACTGTATATAATTTTTAAAAGTGTATCGCTTTGGTGGAAATGTATTAGGGTTGCCGAAAAAAAAAACTAAGAGACATAAAAGCTGAACAGAAGACAATAGCACCACGTATTGATGCAGGCCAAGATTGAAAAAGACTGTATCGTCAAACGTCATGAACGCTGACAGAGAATGGCCCAAAGCACAGGCATGGGAAAACTGGAGGCAACAAATGAGGGCTTGCAGCCACACACAACCGGACTTCAAAACAAGCGAGGACTCAGATCAGCTTAGGTCAAAAAATGTCAGTGTTTCCGATTCCATCACAATCCATGTTCCACGCCAGCCATCACGTCCCACCGGTGACTAATAAACACTATGTACCCATAACATATCCGCCAAAATTAAAAACACCGCTGAGACTACTGCTGGAAAGTCCACATCTAAAACCATGCCAACATCCACATACAACTCATGACATACGACAGTGCCCCACACAGAACCTAGCAGGTAAAACTGAATTTTATGCAAATGAGGATTTTTGAGGGAAAATATTTTTTTCGTATCGATGAAAGCATCAAATACAAAGTAGTTTTATCGCCAATGCAATGACTTTGGTTGATTGAAGGTCTTATTGGCATATGTTGATTCAGTTCAGGACTTGACAACAAATGTACCATTTTTTTAATGTCACCACAAGAACCTGTGGTATCTGGTTGCTCTCCCAGGTATCCCCTAGTGTGTGTCTGCACCGGCCAGCTCCAACTCGAATTCTGTTCAGTGATGAACCATGGTTGTTCAGACTCAGATGATAGACCCTCTTCTCGCTTGATCCAATAGGTGCTATTTCACACGCTGCTCTCCCAGGCCAATATTCTTTCAGTGCTCGGAGTTCGTTTCAGTGGCGTTGAAGTGCATAAAAAGTTTGAACGGAACTTCAGTCTCGATAGCGCTGGTACATGCCCTTGTGTTTACAATTACTTCCTGATATACATCTGCAGGGGTAATATCAGCCAATATCTCCACAGGCATCGGTGTCCATCATCTTGATTAGTCAGCATATTCTGTGGAATGCAGTATACTGTGTATAGCGAAACGTGTACATTGCTTAATAATGCAGAGGCAGAAGTGAGGATGACGTTTCGGTTAGCTCCCCACCTTGCTCCGATCAATTTGCATGCTGATAACTTTATCTTGAATTTGCAGTGATGATTTTTAAAAGCGAAAGCTCTGTAAATTGTTATGCTAAAGTATTTTGGGTTCTCACCATGTTGCCAAAATCGTTTCATTTCACGTCACGTTCGATTTTCTCTAAGCTCAGAATTTAGTTTTTTTTGTCAGGTTTCGCTTAAGATCATTCTGTTCCCAAGTTAAGTTCCGAGAGATCTAAGAGCTATCGTACATTTATCCTCGACGACTTAAAAAGTTTCATGCTGAACTTAGTGTAAATAAAAGATGAGAAATTATTGTCCAGAGGTTGATCATTAATGTAGCTATGGAATCATGTAGTTGTGAAAACATGCATTAAACATTTCAAGAACACATTTTACTCTTCTTTCCCTGAAGTGCTTGACTTGCTCAAAGTGGATATAGTCAACTCCTATGGTTTTTCTGGTTTGAGGATCTTTAATGCAGATGTTATTTCTTCAAGAATAATGGGGGCACTGATGTTGGTAATTTCCCTGGGTGTCTCGAATATTCTTGGTTTCTGTGATTTGGTTCTTGTTTCTGCTGACTGATTTACTGTCGAGAAATAGTTGATGAGCAATTTTAGTAGGAGTAATATTGCATAACTGCATAGATTGACAAGTGACAGTTATTTTTAGGAGTTGTACACACTGTTTTGCTATTGTACGCCACATCAGCATTTCAAATTACATCAATCTGTTTTTCTGCTGGTTGTTCCAATTTTTTGTATTACTAATTCCCCACATTCTCTGGTTGCTTCAGAGAACACGTCCATTTACATGTACGCGCCAAACTGCCGGTTTGGAACAGCGCTCCAGACTGCCGCGCGGAGCGTGAAGTTGGAGCGTACGCTCCTAGCGCGTGTGATGAAAAATGGGCAACACTCCAGTCGCGCACGCCAAGACTTCGGGTTGGAGCGTACGCGCCGAAAGTGTCTGTGTAAATGAAATTTCCAACAGTTTTGGCGTGACGTGTGGACTTTCGCCAGAGGAAAATTTTTGAGAAGCTCCAAGCGTTCGTCATCCAGTTTTCACATCGTCGTCGTTTTGTGAGACGTAGTTGTATTAATAAGTGCGAGTAACATGTTCGTAAATGAAATTAGAGAAACAGAGCAATAGCATGCATTTTTACAGACTCCAGCATATTCCTTTTATCCTGCATATGATGAAATAAATTCTACTGGTTCTTCATGATATCTGGAAAACGATAAAGGATCAAAATTTTCTCTTCTTCTGCAGAACCAGTCTGTTGCTTGCATATAACTTTCTAAGTTTTTTACGTAGGCTTCCCGTTTTCCCAGAATTTTTTTAGTGACGAAGTTCTTTTTTCACTTGCACATGGATTTACCCTAAAAATTCTAGTATTAGTCATATAAACGATATTTGGAACTTTTGTATTAGCCAGATCTCACTTCTTCTAACGTTATTTGTCTTCCGATCCTGGCCACGTAGGAAGGAATATATGGAGACGATGCAAGGGACCTCGCTACGCACTGGAGTGAAACCGGGTAGAGAGAAGTGGGGTGGGGAGGTCGCCATATTGGTCGGCCATAGAAACAAGGGGAATAGGTACAAAAACCTCAAGGGAATCATACGACAACCGTGGCACCGCAATTTGATGATGGATTATTATGTAACTCGACGAGACAGACCAAAAATGAAGAATAATTTTTTTTATATCCTGCTTAGTTCTCGAGATATACTGTCTCAAAAGTGAGGTGTTTTAGGTTGAACTTCAGAAGAAAACTATCCCCAAAGTCAAATTTGATAATAGATTCTTATGTAACACGACGAGAGAAATTAAAAGTAAACAATAAAAATGTTCGATATCTCATTTAGTTCTCGAGATATGCTGTCTCCAAAAGTCAGAAGCTAAAATGGGAGTAGTATGCATTGCGATACGCGATACACGTTGTATCACTGACATGGTGTTTATGAAATTACTAACAACTAATAATAAATTGTTTGTCCCTTCTGATACAGGCTGCATTTCAACTTACCCACATTTCCAGTAGTATTGTCGCTACAAAATCAAACTATGTAGACACACCTAAACACATTAAATGCATCGTGAACTAAATTTCGGGTAACAACAACATATCACGTTTCATAGTTCACACAGCACAAATTATCACAATTAATTTCATCGTACACTTTCAGTGTAAACTGAACTGTACTAAAGCAAGCATAATACCATATTCATTGTATCGCGATGTAATCTTGACCCGCTTAATTAGACTTCCAATATTTGTTTACAATAAGGCTAGTCTTTTATGTGCAAAGTAGTAACATATACTGATTGTCTACACCACACCAACAAATATTTGAGAACGACATTATCCTGTTCAGAGCAATGAATAAGTTTATAACGATAGGCCCTAATGATGCAGCTACCTATCAGACACTTCAAGAACAATAATTACAGTGTGACTTAATTATGAAACATCATTCCAGGTTGTTTCCTATCTTGTCCGTTTGTGCAACCGTACGCAACACAACTTGGCATTATAGAAAACTTTAGAATATTAGAAAACGAAATATTCTCAGCAGAAGACACAGTGCAAATAGCCCAATGTTTTGGGGTTATTCCTATGGCCGCCGCGCATGCGCAGTAGTAGACGAGTTTTTACATGAGGTTTCACAGATTTAGCGTTATTTCGTCTCCATATATTCCTTCCTCCATGATCCTGGCCCGTCTTTTAACCTAACAACTGGAATCGGTTTTAACAAACGGTTTAGGTATCGTGGAAGTGAGGTTATGTTGCTCACACAGTCGAACTTTAGCGCCACTCAACGGTCAAGTAAAGTTCTGCTGTGAGTTGTTTATCTATTAAATAACTAATAATCTGAAATATAACTGTTTTAAGTTATCATGGTAAAAATTAGAAAAAAAACCAGTGCGATCCAGCTTATGTGAAGTGCCTGACTTAACTTTTCACAAACTGAAAACTCTTCCAGGATTCTATAAATTCTTTTAAATTATCTCGTGTTCACATTTTCAAGTTTTTATGTGTATGTGTTAATACAGTATTCATGAAATTACAAAGACTTTGAACAAAAAACGAACGAGTAATGATGCGTCAAACGTACAATGCACGTGTAACTACTAGGCAATGTTAGACCTGCGGGCCAGATTTGCGCATTCGGAGCGAGCGCCGGGTCCCTCTGACCAGCGAGAGATTGATGTGCGCGCCTAAAGCATACACCCCAAAACCGTCGGAAAAACCGTGTGTGTAAACGGGTCTTCCTTAAGGAGGTGACTGTATGTGTGTAAAAGGCAGATTCACTGAAAGCCAGGAATGTATTTCATCCTGCTACGTCTAGGAAAGCACCGACATAAAATACTTTACACTTATTTAGTTTGGGAAAATGGTACTGCAGACATAGTGTCTTGGTGATTCTGTGGACTTATCATCCTTAGTTTTCATGGCTTTAGTCCCCATTGGGGGGGGGGGGGAGGGTTATGCTGATATTAACTGCGTAAGCAGTTGGATTAGTTGTGTCATCTGGGCTCCCTTGGTTTGGTAGTGTCCATGGTGTTGAACACTATCGCATTCCTGTTCTTGATTCGGTCGGTTTTTTACTTGGTGGCTCCGTGCAGGCCGGACCCAGTCTTGTCTAGGCATTGAGTAGTTGCGCGTTACCGCTTTCCTGGAGCCTTCTTTTCGGTTGGAGTTCTTCCAGTCGTGGCTGTGTCTGCCGCAGTTTGCATCTTGTATGCTCTCCTTATCTTTTTCTGCAGGGATGGTCTTGGCGTTGTTGTTTTTACGTTTGGTGGCAGTCACTTTTTGAAGATTCTGGCGGACAGGACCGCCTGCGTACGCTGCTGAATACGATCCTCTGCAGTTTGCGCATGTTGTTTGAACTTCTCTGGATCTGCTGCAGTTCTTGACATTGTGTCGCTCGCCATAGCGGATACAGCGTTCTGCAGCGCGACAATCCTTAGCATAGTGCCAGAATTTTTGGCATCTACAGTATAACAGTGCTGCATGCTTGTCTTCTTTCCCGGGTTTCCTTACTTGATATGAATATCGTCCGACATATGGTTCATATTTGGTGTCAGTGTTGTCAGTTGTTCTGTGGGCTTGAGCGTTGAGTTTCAGGCGGTTTCTCTTGGCACAGAATACCTTCATCCTGTAGTATCCTGATGACAGCTGCCATGTCACACTTTTTAGGTAACGTGTTCCGCACTTGTTGCCTTCCTCCGTGGTTGCCTGACAACTTTGAAGTTGCGGGTTGAGCATCATCACTTTACAGGTTTCGGGCCTGGTGGCAGCTACCGGCATCGTGCTTTCTGATCTCTGTGATGGTGTGCTTTCTTGGATTTCGGATGTGGTCTGCCACTCTTCTTGATTATCAGGTTCGGCTTGACTGATCAAGTCTTCTAGGTGGTTTTTCGTTAGGTCCACCAGCTTGTAGGAGAAAGTGTATGATTCCTCTGGTGAGTCCTGACGTGATGAGCTTGTACTTGGTTTCGTCTGCGACAAGTCTTCCCTGCTGGGTAGTGACTGCGTTGGTTCCTCGTTTCTTAGAGATCCCTGTCGCTTGAGTGGTCAGTCGGAGTCAGTTGGCAGTATCCACCTGAAACACTTTCCATAGACTTCGACGTGTATCTCCATTTCTAGCGGTGCACTGTTGCCTCTGAGGTAAGCTATCCATCCATTCTTCGGTATGTCTTCATAGTGTGGGTCGTGCATGCCTTCAGTGTTTCATATTCTCAAGTAAATCGGCCATTGTTCGTCATCATGAGTCAGCGAACATTCAGCTTGGGTCGGCAAAATCCCTTTGTGGACCGATGACGTCCGTTCACCAGGTGACGGCTGGGAGAAGCCCTTTCCCCTTGGGAGGTGGCTCGAAGCCGTCCTCTCACCGCCGCTGTGCAAAGGAGACTTGGCGCTGGAGTTGCGTGCTGATTGGAGTATAGGCTGCTCCCTTGGTGCACCCTGTTGGGGCGCCACAGCTCCCCTCCCCTAGGGGTGTCACCCCCGCGGAGCACAGACTGAGACGGCGCACCGTGTGCTAACTGTAGCTGTCATGGCTGCTCCAGTAGTATGCTCCCCTCCCTTAGGGAAGCGGGTTGGTGTCGACCAGTCTCCACCAATGCGCAATGGTGACGGAATTCCAGCAGTCGGCGCGGCGGGTATATCTGGTGGCGTCCGTGCTGCCTCCAGGCGGCGCGCGGGGGTAACATGTCCTGCGGTCAGGGGCGCGCAGGCTAGGCTTCCGGCGTAACTTGCCATAGTTTTATCCTCATGATGCGTGCACTACGCTGTCTGGCCGGCGAATGACTCTGCTCCTCTCGTTGGGTGTCACTGCAAAATCGTGTTTGAAGGGTGGCAGATTTATTTCACGGATACATCTTTTTAGCTCCGCTACTATCCAGGCGCTCCCCTGGACGTGCCGGCCGCGTGGGGTGCACGGCCGCTTACGGCATTCCTGGGAGGGGAGGGGGACGTCTGGTGTGAAAGATATGTTGGTTCCCATCTGCAGCGTTCTGAAAGAATAAGTAGCACTCTGGCAGATCTCACTGTAAAACAGATGATGAAATAGTTGGAATTGTGTGAGCTAGCATTGGAGGCCGCTGGATGGCCAAAGCAGGCAGTATAAACTGTTTCCCTATGACCAGTTATCCTGATGGACAGATGGAATCCAGGATTTAGATTTGGGAGAGGCTTGAGCGGATTTTAGTTGGGGGAGGAGGGCTTGAGCGCCGTAGCTCCAACATTCTACCCTAGGAGATTCGTTTTAGGAAGTACTTGCCTATTTGGCATCGCCTTCCTTCTTACTTTCTGTTGTCTTGGATCTTTGCGCAGTCGCTTCAGCAACAATCTGTGGCAGCCTAGTGATGGCGTCGGCCATCGATTGCATCAGTCGGTACCGGTCGGCGGATGTGTCAGGCTTGGAGGGAGGGCGCTTGCCAACCCATCCTCTCGTCTTGGTGGCTGCCGTCTGTCTGGTTGCTGCTGGTGGGGCCTCCTTGCGTGACCCGATGTTCCTCTTGTGCGGTGGAGCTGATGTCGGTTTGTCGCTTGCAGTGTCTGACTTGGGATCTGCAGTGCCGATGGATGACTGGTTTGGTTGCTGCGTCCTGAGGTGGTTTTTCCTCGCGATGCATCCACTGAAGGAAGCTGCGTGGCTTTCACCGCAGTTGCAGCAGGTGGGTTCGGCATAGCGGGGAACGGCGCAGTTGGCAACTCCATGATTGTCCCCGCACCCCATACAGTACTCGTCCTCAGTGCAGTCGCGGTCCAAGTGCCCGTCGAACCGCTCGCATCTGAAGCACTGGGCGAGCGCCAGTGGAAGCCTCTTCCTCGCCTCGACGCAGTCCCTGTGCCCAAGTAGCTGCCGGGGCCTGTCCAGCTGGAAGGCATAAAGCGGGAAGGCGTTCCTCGGTTCCTGGGTGTCGCATCTGATGCAGGTTTGTGGTGACAATGCCGCCATTCTTTAGTTCCTTGATGACCTCTTCCTACGCAGTCTCCACGGGAAACCCAAGAGTTACCTGCTTGTTGGGTCATCTTGAAGTCTGGAAGGAATGTAGGATGCCATTTCCCTCCAGAAATTTCTGCAATTTCCGCAGCTGGTCCAGGTACAGCAGCAGGAATGCGGAGTACAATCTTTACTGGGAAGCCCAGAATGTGTGTTGATGTTGTGCTGTAGAAGGCTGTTACCAGGTCTATGAAGTTTCCTCATAGTGAGCGTTGACAGGTAGTACTGGGCCTTGTTCCACAGGCTGTTCGGTCGCTTCCACAGAGTCGAAATGTTGGTCTTCTAGCTCCATATCTTCTTCATCGCTGTGAGGATGGTCATCTTCGTCGCTGTAGGAACGGTCGTCATCGTCGGTCAGCGCCTCGTCTTCGCCATTGGTGACGATCACCCAGCCTGGGATGCTGCTCTCGCTCTGGTGTGGCGGTTTCTGGTCGATATGGTGGTTTTAGAAGTCTTCTTCGCTGGAGGTATAGGTGTTCATTCACGGCGAAGTCTGACTGTAATGCCGTCGGAAGTATCAGCGCGTCTGGCCATTTTGCGCACGTGATAGGCATCAACTTGGTTGTGAGATGACTATACTTCTGATCAGTCAGGTACTTTTGGAAAGTGTTAAAATTTCTACCTGCCAGTAGAAAATGTGGTCGTCCAGGTGGATACTGATGTGAAGGGTCCAGACGTCCGGATTGGTTGTTGAAAGCCGGTGCTTCCACGCCGAGAGACTCTCGTCTGTCTTCAGGGTATTCAGGTTAATCCTGTAGGCCGTTCTGTTCCCTTACAGCTGCATGACGACTGTGCAGTCAGACGGATCGTTTGCGGAAAGGCCGGCGAGGCGCCCTACACAGCCGCCGGAATCGGGCAGCGTGACCGTTCGCCTCCGCTTCGCGGGGCAGAATGATCTGCGTCGCCGTGCACGGACGAGTCTTGGCGTGGCGATGGTGTTGCTCCCTCGGGGGGCGGAGACGCTGCTTCCGAGGTGGCCGGCTACCCTCGCTTGTGACCCATGATGCCACGGGATTGCTGTTGCGAGTCTGACTAACTAGGAGTGGTCCAAGCAAGCCAATGACGTCTCATCTTCTGGGGGCTTGAGCAGATTTCGGTTGGGGGGAGGGCTTGAGCGGATTTCGTTTGGGGGGGGGGAGGACTTGAGTCAGGCAAGGGTAGGATTTAAAGTCTCTTAAAAGATCAGTAGAGCTAAAAAAAAACAACGGTCTCCACATCTCCAAAATTACGATATCTGGGATGAACCTAGATACTTTTGAGCCCCCTACCGCCCCCCTCCTGGATCGGCCACTGGTAATAGGGCAAGTGACATATCCAACAACAGGAAAAAGATTCCTCTGTAGCAGGAATGGAATAGGTAGTTGTGGAGACTAAAATAGGTAACAAATAGCATTCAAAAATCTCTGCTTAAAAATGACATAAAGAACAACCAAGAGGATAGTAAATTTCATATAATTCACCCATGATAAATCATCCATTTTTACGAATGTATTTAGGACAGACAGCATATGTCGGAAACAAAATTCTCCCCATCTCTCAAAGAGCTACAAGAATCCCATGGTAATTGAATCACTTTCTCCGTGTATCACAAAATGGTACTAACCTCTTGAATTTTGGATTTAGTGCTTCAATATTCACGTTTCCCACTCACATTTAGTAAAAAGGTCACCTCAAATTAAATTAAAAACGCCAAAGTTTGAGATAACTTTGAAACTGAGACACTACCACTCCACAAATATTGTCGGTACAAGGATAATATCCACCTAAACTGTTTCCTATCCAGTTCTTGTGGTTACTTTGAAATGTGGCCTGTATCAGAAGGGAAAAGTAAATAACAGTCACAAAGAAAATACTTTCCAAGACTTCCATCTTGAAATGTATTTGCATATAACAAAAATAATAACGCTGACATGGTGAGATGTATATACTACAGTGAAACATGTTATTAAAAATTTCTAGTGTGTTTGTTTTTTTTTTTTTTTTTTTTTTTTTTTTAAAAAACTGCCCAAAACATATTACAGCAAAGGAATTTACAACATTTTAAGAGATTTCTATTAATTTTGCACTAAATGCTGCAAATGGTAGCTGTGTGACATTCTCATATTTCAGCATTTTTAATTTAATTAATAGGTACTTTTTTGTAAACTGTGAGTGGGGAACATGAAAGAGACATTAAATTGAAGCAATTAATCCAAATTTCAAGAAGTTAGTGCCATTTTTTAATAGATTGAGAAGGTCATACAGTCTTCAATCCCTGTTAGTAAGCTACGAGGCATGTTTTTTAAGTAAGAACCTGTTTTGAAATTACAAAATATGTGCAAATATATCTCAATAATTTTATTTTTACATGAAAGCCAGTACCTTACTCTACTTTTCTTCATAATTCCCTTCAATATTGAGGCACTTGTCCATAACGTAGTACCAGTTTTTGAAAACCCTCCTCATAGAAGTCTGCCGCCTGACTTGTTAACCACTGCATCACAACTGTTTTGACTTCATTATCGTCTTCAAGATGCTGACTGCCGAGGTGTTTCTTCAAGTGCAGGAACAGGATGGTAGTCACTGTGCGCAAGATCAGGGCTGTACGGAGGATGATCTAGAGTTTCACATCGAAAAGATGTGATGAGATCTTTGGTCTGATTAGCCACATGTGGACGGGCATTGTCATGCAGCAAAACGATGCCCTTGCTCAACTTGCCACGTCTTTTGTTCTGGATTGAACAGCGCAGATTGTTCAATGTCTCACAATAAGCTGCTGCATTGATTGTCTCATTACGAGGCAGAAATTCCACAAGCAATATTCCTTTTCTGTCCCAAAAAACTGTGCACATGATTTTCCAGGCAGAAATCGTTTGCTTGAACTACACTTTTTTGGGTGAATCTGAATGCCGCCATTCCATGGACTGTTGCTTTGATTCAGCTGTGACGTAGGCCACCCATGTCTCATCGCCCATAACAATTTGGCTTAAGAAATCATCACCATCATTGTGGTACCGCTCAAGGAAAGTCAATGCACTTGGTTTTGTGCACATCCATTAACATTTTTGGTACCCAATGTGAGCACAATTTTCGGTAATTCAAGTGCTCGGTCACAAAGCCATACAAAACACTATGAGAAACATTAGGAAAGTCATCACACAAGGAGGAAATCATAAAGTGTCTGTTTTCTCTCACCTTATTGTCCACTATCTGCACCAAACTTTCATTAACGACCGAAGGACGCCCACTCCGTTGTTCATCATGTACATTTGTGCGGCCATCTTTAAATGCTCTCACCCACTTTCTCACCATTCCATCACTCATAATGTTTTGTCCGTAAACTGCACAGATCTCACGATGAATATCGATCGGTTTTAGGCCTTTAGCACAAAGAAATCTTATAACAGCCCAGTACTTCATAGTCGGCAGGACTCATGATTATCAGAGGCGTCTTAAACACTCAGTGAACAACGTAAACAAGGAAGAATTAGACTGTAATGGCGTCAGTGCGTAGGCAAGAGATGCAGGTAACCAGTGCGCATACGCGGAACGCTGACCGTAGCGCTGCAGCCATGGTGTGACAAAACGGTACTTACTTAAAAAATAAGCCTCGTATAAACAATAATAGGTTAAAGGTGACAATGAAACTGCCATTAAGCACTGAAAATAAGATAGGATAGGGAAAAATCTCCCTTCACTTATCACAGATGAAGGCAGGAGGGCCAGACGAATACAAAACACACTTCACAATATTTTGGTTTGTAATCTTAATCCTGTCAGTGATGAGGCATATAGCGGGAAAGGGGAGCATATATGTACACATCGAGATTTACCATATGAATGAACCAATGATGAAAGAAAAGGAAAGAGTGGGGATTGAACCAATTGAGGGGTGGCAAGGGGAGTTTACCAATGTTAATAGTGGAAGAGAATGTTATCTGTGATGATAAGTCATAGTAAAATAAGAATTAAAATTTTGAACTGTTATAAGAGTAAGGGGTGTAAGGGTTTGGGAGAGACTATACTAGCCTTTTCCAACCAAATGTCAACCTCTCCTTCACGTGGTGCACCCTGTTTGCACGGACGAGGCTCTGGCGACTGAAAGATTTCCGGTATAAGGAGTCACCCACTGCTTGCCAACGGTCTTTGAAAAGAGGAAGGAAGAGCGGGGAGCGGTTCAGGGCACCCTCTTGCCCTTGGGGTAGGAAACGGCCCCTAAAGGCGGATGAATCAGAAATGATCAATGGCATAGGAATGCAGAAGGGAATGGGAAACCACTGCACTAAAGACCCAAATGGTATCCCGACGATATGTAATCCTCTCAAATTACATGTATCATGATGGCTTCTTCTTGGGTAAAATATTCCAGAGGTAAAATAGTCCCCCAATCGGATTCCCGGGTGGGGACTGCTCAAGGAGGAGTCATCAGAATGGATAGAAACATTCTACGAGTCGGAGTGTGGAATGTTAGAAGTCTGAATAGGGCAGGCAGGTTAGAAAACTTAAAAAGGGAGATGGAACAACTTAAGTTAGATGTTGTTGGGATTAGTGAGATTAAATGGAAGGATGCACAGAATTTCTAGTCTGGGGAACACAGGATAATTAGCACACAAGCTGTCAATGGAGTCACTGGTGTAGGATTTGTAATGAACAAGAAAGTATGGAAACGGATGAGTTATTATGAACAGTTTAGTGACAGGATTATTTTGATGAGGTTAGAAACTAAGCCCATCCCAACCACATTAGTACAAGTGTATACGCCAACATCACAGGAAGATGACGAAGAAATAGCAAAAATATATGCTGAATTTGAAGAATTAATCCAATATGTGAAGGGGGAGGAAAATCTAATAATCATGGGTGATTGGAATGCAATAGTGGGAGAAGGAAAAGAGGGGAATACTGTAGGAAGTTTTGGTCTAGGAGAAAGAAATGAACGAGGAAGCAGGTTGCTAGAATTTTGTGAAAGATATAAGCTAATAGTGGCGAACACACTGTTTAAGAACCATGCAAGAAGAATATACACCTGGAAACGTCCGGGGGATACAGGCAGATATCAGCTAGATTATATCATGGTCAAACAGAGATTCAGGAATCAAGTTCTAGACTGTAAAGCGTACCCAGGAGCAGACATAGACTCGGACCATAATTTGATAGTAATGAAGTGCATGCTGAAATTCGAGCGAATAAGGAAGCAGCAGAACAGACTGGCGGTGAATAAGCTGAAACAACCTAGCACAACAGAAAAATTTGCAGAAATGGCAGACTTAGGTCTAAGAAGTAACTGTGAAAAGAGCTCAACCGAGGACGAATGGAATGCATTAAAGACCGAAATAATGAAAGCTGGCAAAGAAACATTAGGCTTTAGGGAACAAGCTGCCCGAAAACCTTGGATCACAGAAGAAATTTTGGAGCTGATGGATCAGAGGAGGAGGTACAAAAATGCTCAGGATGAAGCAGGAAGAGAGCAGTACACGCAATTTAGAAATCAAATAAATAGGAAATGCAAAATAGCAAAAGGAAAATGGCTACAAGAAAAGTGTGAAGAAGTAGAAAAGGAAATGGTGGTAGGAAAAGTAGATGTTGCATATAGAAAGATCAAACAGAATTTTGGAGAAATGAAGAAAAGAGGTATGAACATTAAAGCTGCCGATGGGAAACCTCTTTTAAGCTCAGAAGATAGAGCTAACCGATGGAAGGAATACATTGAGAAACTGTATGATGGGGATGGCTTGAACAATGGCGTAATAGAAAAGGAAGGCGATGTCCACATTGATTCTGTTTTGAGGACAGAATTTAATAAAGCTCTGAATGACTTAAAAGAAAACGAGGCAGTTGGAATTGATGAGATCCCTGCAGAACTTCTTAAATCCCTAGGAGAGGAAGGAATCGAAAGATTATTCAAGCTGATATCAAAAAGTTATGGAACAAGAGAAATTCCAACTGATTTTAATAAAAATATCATCTTCACACTTCCAAAGAAAGCACAAGCCAACAAATGTGAGAATTATTGCACCATTAGTCTAACATCACATGCTTCAAAATTACTGACCAGAATAATATACAGAAGGATGGAAAGGGTTCTAGAAGAGATAGTAGGTGAAGATCAGTTTGGGTTCAGGAAAAATCACGGTACAAGGGAAGCAATTCTGGCTTTAAGATTAATACTTGAAGGGCGGATCAAGAAAAACAAAGATACTTTTATGGCATTTGTTGATTCAGAAAAAGCTTTTGATAATGTTAGGTGGGACAAGATATTCAAAATTTTAAAAAAGTCAGGGCTAAAGTATCGAGATAGATGAATACTCTATAAACTATATAAGGATCAAGTGGCTGTAATAAAAGTAGAGAATCACGAGAGACATGCATCAGTTAAAAAGGGGGTGAAACAAGGTTGTAGTTTATCCCCATTAATATTCAACTTGTATGTAGAAGAAGCAATGAAGAAAATCAAAGAAAAATTTCTATGTGGCATAAGTTTTCAGGGAGAAAAAATCAGTATGCTACGATTTGCTGATAACATTGTCTTGTTAGCAGAGAGGGCTGAGGATATTGAGAATTTACTGAATGGCATGACCAAAATACTGAAGGAAGATTTTGGACTGAATATACCGAGAGTGGTGGTGTAACGGCTAGCGTTCTGGCCTCGCATTCAGGAGGACGGCGGTTCAAATCCCCGTCCGGGCATCCAGATTTGGGTTTTCCATGGTTTCCCCAAATCACTCCAGGTGAATGCCGGGATGCTTCCTTCAAAAGGCCATGGCCGAATTCTTTCCCTTTCCTTGCCCCCCTTCCTTTCCCGTCTCTAAAGACCTAGTTGTTATAGGAGACATTAAGCAGTTAAAAAAAAATTGGACTGAATATAAATCAAAGCAAAACAAAAGTGATGAAATGTAGCAGAAATGATACCAATACTAGTAGATTAAATATAAAAATAGGATCGGATGCAATAGGAGAAGTGAGTGAGTTCTGTTACTTGGGAAGCAAAATTACAACCGATGGCCAAAGCAGGAATGATGTTAAACTCAGAATAGCACTAGCAAAAAGAGCCTTCATGAAAAGGAGAAATCTTTTAGTTTCAAATATTGATCTAGGAATTATAAATTTTTTTAAAAAACTCTATGTGTGGAGCACAGCACTTTATGGTAGCGAAACATGGACTTCAGGGATACCGGAAATAAATAAAATTGAAGCATTTGAAATGTGGTGCTTGACAGCCGTCCGCGATGGAGCAGACGCTTAGCTCACCCGCCAGGTGGGAACTGCGCTCAGTGATCCGATTTTTGAACGCGAAAAATGTTGCACCGATAGAAATCCATCGCCAGTTAGTGGAAGGGTACGGGGAAAAGTGTATGGGCATTAAAAACTTGCGGAAGTGGTGTCGGGAGTTTTCTGCCGGTCGCAGTAACGTCCACGACGAGGAGCTGCCTGGAAGACCGAGCGTGTCCGAGGAAACGGTGACCAAAATTGATGAGATGGTGCGCAGTAAACGAAGAATAACTCTTGATAAGATAACCAACCGATAGAATAGTGCTCCAAACGCACAATTGTTTCAGAAGCTCTAGGATACAGTAAAGTGTCCGCCAGGTGGGTTCCCAGATAGCTCACCGACGAACACAAAAGAAAGCGGGTGGAATGTGCCAAAGAATTTGTTCCTTTCTTTAAAGAGGAAGGGGAAGACTTCCTGTATTCGATAGTGACTGGGGAAGAAACCTGGGTGCATAATTACGTTCCTGAAACGAAGGAGCAGTTCAAACAATGGCATCACCCATATTCGCCGAAGCCCAAAAAGTTCAAGACAGAGAAGTCAGCCGGTAAGGTTATGGCGACTTTTTTGGCGCGGTGTGGGGATACTGTTGGTGGATTTCATGCCAAAAGGAACAACAATTAACTCGGACCGCTACAGCGAAACTCTGAAGAAATTACGGCTGGCTATCCAGAACAAAAGAAGAGGGACGACCTCCCTCGTCGAACAATTTGGTTGGGATCTCATTGAACACCCCTCCCCCTATAGCCCGGACATTGCCCCAAGCGACTATCACATGTTTCCCGCACTTAAAAAACACCTGGGAGGCCAAAAGTTCCGGTCAGACGAAGAAGTGCAGGTCGCAGTCATTCGATTTTTTCGTGACGCGGCGGGAGACTGGTTCGACGACGGGATCAAAAAACTCGTGGCGGAAGGTCATCAAACGGGAAGACGATTACATAGAAAAATAGCTAAAACTTGAAGCTTTTCAAGTGGTGAATAAATGTGATTTTCTATATATATATATATATAAAAATAGGAGATCTTATTTTTTGAACCACCCTCGTATACTAAATAAGCGGTTTGAAAATTATGGGGAAGCACAATCACAAATGTAATTGTGCTAGCAGAGAAAGGGGGATAGGAAAATCATTTCTCTTGGGGATTTTAATTCATTTAACTTAATTTGCTTAATTTTCTCAACTAGGACACAGAAAAAATTACTGGCATGTAGAATTAAAGATCAGTATAGGAGGCTTGTTTGACATGCATCAAATCTAAACATAAGGCCAAAAAATCCGAATCCTTCTGTAACCTCAAATGAATAAAAATTTATGAGACTAGTAATTCATCAACCCAGTTGTTGCAAAAAAGTAGAGGAACATAGAAAAAGATGATGATAATAATTTCAGGGAAAAGCATAGTGAAAGAAAAAAGGTCAGTAAAGATGAGTTGCAAAACACAAAACAAACAGGAAGGAGATAGTTGAGATGGTTTAGGAGAATGATGGGAGCATACAGAATAAGGAATCACTTACATGAAAGATAATGGCTAAAATTGTTGAACAGATAACTTGGTACGGGAAAGGAGTGTCTGAATTCGCAGAATAATAAGTCTCTCAATCTAACGTGAAAAACAGAGTTATAAGATAAAAGTGGGAAGTACGTCCACGTTTAAGGTGAGTGAACAGTAACACTGTTTGACATTGCATTTGGGAGGACACAGGTTTGAATTTCCGTCTAGCCATCCAGATTACGGTTTTCCCAAATCACTCTAGGTAAATGCTGGGTTGGTTCCTTGAAAAGAGCATAGCCAAATTTTGTTCCATTCCCTTTCCCCTGTCGTTTCAAGCCTCCAGTATTCACTCAACACTACTGAGAAGTTAAAAGGAAAAAAACGAGAGAGAGAATCATAAAACCCGTAAGACAGGATTGCTATATGTCACCAGCATTATTCTGGTATCTGCTAAAAGTCAATTGAGAAGGTCATAGGAAAGAAAGAAAAAAAACTATGAGGCACTGAGGTGGGCCAAAAAACACTAAAAAAAATAAAATAAGCACTTAACACAAGAAAGCTGATGGAGGTACAAGAAGTACTGCAGTATGTCATGGAGGGTATCGTAAGAATTGGGAAAGATTTTAGAATTAAAATAAGCAACAGCTTGTCTAAAGTAATGAAGGAGCAGTTTACATAGCAATACACATCGTGCCACTAACATGGCAATAATGAAATTATTAACAACAGCTAAATTTCTTGTGCCTTATGCTGTAACAAGAACATTCTGTTACAGGTTGAATCAAATTATGCAATTACACCTAAATACATTGCAAACTATATTTCAGGTAATATAATAATGTTGCCTATATCAGGACTCCTAATTCACATATCATAAATTATCACAATTAATTTCATCAGGAATTATTGGAGTTCATGATTCCATGAAGAACTGACATCATAATACTGCTATAGTCAAACACAGGACATCACTAGAAATTCCAAAGTAATTTTAGCAGTGTCGTGCTGATCCAGAATGTATTACATCCTAGTTAGTTACTGTTTGAAAATAATGGTCCAGGGTTTATTATAACCTAATTACCACTTGAAAATAAAATGTCTTGCTATTAGCAACCACAGTATTAAGACACCATCAGTCAGCATGGAAGAATGTTGTTTAAGCGGAATCACAATCTCTGGTAGACCCTTTATCATACGTTTTCAGTATGAACCGAAAATGGACTAACACAAGTGCAATAATACATTCACTGTATTGGTTTGTATGCTTGACCCAGTAATGACAGCAGAAAATGAAGAAAGTGCTGTCGATATAGTCGTGGAGGCCAAGACCTGGAACAAGTAAAGCCATTCCAATTGGGAGGAAGTTTAGATACCTGGAATGGAGGCTGCAATGAAAATGTAATACCAGAATATGCAGAAGAGAGTTTTTTTGCAGAGTCAAAGTACTTCTAACATACAGAAGACCAACTGAATTAAGAAACATTTGCCAAATGTTTTGAGTGGCAGCATATAAACCACGAACCAAGAAAAAAAAGGAATAAAAGTACTCAAAAAGTATTCAAATGTGGTTGTAAAGAAGAGGAACCCGATTAGAATGATAAAGAGAAGAAAATTATGTTGGTTAGATCATATATTATATGAAAAATATCTACAGGAGAGGATAATGAAAGGAAAAATAGGATGAAGAAGAAAGTTTAAAATGCTAACAGAAATCAAGTTAGAAGCTACCAAAATAAGGTTCCTGTTGCTTGTAAACAATCCTTGGGTTAATTTTACATCGTGACAGTGCATTTATTACTGTTACTATAATTATTATTCGGCGATTCGCTGAAAGCAGGTGGCGGAAGGCACATTGCATCTATCCAAATGTGTAATTATTTGGCAGGGATATACGGGCTATTCGGAGGAACCATCCTGTCATTCAACTGGAGTGATCTGGGAAAACCCAGATCAGGATGGCCGGAGTGGTTTATTGAGAACTACTGCTGTCGGATTCTAAGTTTTTTCACTCGATAAGACATTCCTATTCCATTCCCTAATCGCTAATGGAAAAAATAAGTTTAGAAATGAATCGGTTCTGAACCTGATATCTCTTATGTTATTTTTTTGGTCATTCATAAAAATGAATGTTGCTTGCAGTAATATTTGTTTGCTGTCTCACTTTTGGGCTGTGAACACTTTGTCTCAAAGAGTAGGATATTATTCCAAATGACATTAAGGAGTGAAAATAAGCTAGTTTCCTCATACAGAGATCACCTACCTATAGCTGAAATTGTAAGAATTGTAAGTGGCTGCACCCAATTTCTTCAGTATGTCAGAAACATGCACCTTCCAATTTAAATTATGATCAATATGCAAACCTAGAAATTTCACACACTCTTGAATGGACTGGCCCGCAAATTTTATGACTGGTGCTAATCTGTGTGATGGACTAAATTGCATATATTCAATTTTATCAAAGATTAAAGACAAGCCATGAGCTGTAAAACATTTATTAGTAAGGTCAACGACATAATTTTAAGTATGTTCTGCAGATAAATTACAGTATTTTTAATTACTTTGTTTGTGTTATTGCGCGTGCTTTAGTCCAGTTGCAGATCATACTGAATATACGTAATGATATTAATTGCGATAATTTATGCTATGCTAAATAGGAATAGTGATACAGAACATGTTGTCACTACTCAAAATGTAGTTTCGATGCATTTAATTTATTAAGATATGTCTGTATTGTTTGATTTTGTATCGCCAATATTAAAGGAGATACGGGTTAGGCTGAAATGCTGCCTGGACCAGAATCTCCTCGTTGTAACATAAGGCAAGAGGAATTTAATTATTGTTAGTAATAAATATGCTGGTTTGATAAGCGCCGTGTTAGTGATGACGTGTATTGCGATGTAAACCACTTCCCAATACTCATCTTGCTCTAATCACCTCATGATCAGCGAATTATAAAGCCCCATTGCACATTTAAAAGTATAGTACATTTTGATGAAGAGCGTTATCAACACCTAG
This sequence comes from Vandiemenella viatica, assembly GCA_031002005.1. Taxonomy (NCBI): domain Eukaryota; kingdom Metazoa; phylum Arthropoda; class Insecta; order Orthoptera; family Morabidae; genus Vandiemenella; species Vandiemenella viatica. The sequence goes on from JARYHS010013630.1 coordinate 109,200,864, forward strand.
CAGTAATATTAATTTTAAGAATGATATCAATCATTACACTTTCTCGAGATAATTCACACAAGGGATAAAAATTGAACATATCTAATATAATCTAACAGACATAGGCCCTAATCCACACTCCTAATTGCCAATCGTAAATATAAATTTGTTTAAAAAACAAAAACAAAAAAGAAGCTCACTGCCGTTAAATGTGACACTCATTCCTGCTTCACAGATATTTTGGCATATGAATGTTAGTGCATATCTTCTGATCATTGATAATTTACCGATCTATTTCGAGTACTTCACACATAGTTTAAAGTAAAATTCAAACTGCAAGAAAAATGACACATAATTCATTACTGTGATCCAGTAAAATAACTTAACAAATTAGATATCATTACCATTAACTTTCTCAAAAACAGCTTCCCCTCTACTGACATTACACTTGTCAACAAACTCAAAGAAATCGGTTGTAAACAAAGACAATACAGTTCCACATATTTTTTACGAGAACACTGTATGTCAAACAATAGGTAAATCAATACAAGACACACTTTTCTATGTGTAATATTACCGAGAAAATAAAGTACAAATTCTAGACAAACTTCTCTTTGTTTATTAAAAAACATTAACACTCTGGCACTCATATTATACAACTTACTAGATATTTTAATCTATTTTAGTCTGCTATCTTGCGCATTTCGATCAGCTGATATTCGCGATTCTCTCTTGTCTGTTTTTCAAAAAGATGTTGAGTGTGCGCAGTATCGTGGCTGTGCGTATGTAGACAGTATTCAATCGGGTATTTCATATCCCGTTGATACGACACGATTTGAGAAATTTTGAATGACAAGTACCCAATAAGATTGCTCATTATGATAACAAATCAATTTTGAAAGCTCTGATATAGTTTTCCTAGCAGTACTTCAAGTATTCATAGAGTCTGGAAACTTTACACTTGTTTTTCAAGCGGAAGGACATGAAATTGGGATCTGCTCATCGACTGTAGGATAGTGTGGCAGCCATCTTGCAAATGAACAAAGCCTCAGCTGTATAGAATTTATTAAAATATTTGTTGTACATTTTCACCTTGTGTTATTCACTTGTATACTTAGACTATGCGCGAGATATTGGCCCCAATGTTTACATAGCTATGGCTGCTACAAGAAAGCTTCAAGGTAAGAAAATAAGCCGTGATTATTCGGTAAATATATGACCTCTTCCCGACCTGTTTACAGTTTCTTAACGTATGTATAGGGTGAATTTTGTAATTAAAATTGTTTTTCCCTAGTAAGATACATGTGGCACATAGGGTAGTAGCGTTATAATGTATTGGCCATAGGGGTATGTACTAGGACGCGTGGTTATGGTTTGTTTTGATTGTTGTTTATACACTCAACCTGTGATGTAGATGTTTGGATGTGGTTACTGAAACATGTTTATCGTGTGTCAGCTGTAGATTTTGTATAAAGCCTGTTCCCTTAAATTATATGAGAACCTCAGAATTTTTAATTAAATTTTCCAACACAAAAATAATGTAATACATACCAATCTGTATACATGATGCACCTTTAAAGAACCATGACAAATGGGTTAGGAAACCAAGTTACATCTTTGTTTAATTGAATGAGCGTTGTTTCTGGACATTTTGGTAAATAAAACTTCTATTTCAGGAGAAATTGACAGGTGTCTAAAAAAAGTGACAGAAGGAGTTGAAACCTTTGAGGACATTTGGCAAAAGGTCCACAATGCCACCAACAGCAATCAGAAGGAGAAGTATGAGGCAGATCTTAAGAAGGAGATTAAGAAGTTACAGCGGTTACGTGACCAGATTAAGAGTTGGATTGCCTCGGGAGAAATTAAGGATAAAAGTACACTCTTGGAATTCCGTAAATTGATTGAAACGGTTAGTGCAGATCCTGTCATTTGATGTAACGTTAAGATAATTTCAGTGATTTACAACAACAGTCAAAAAGCTTTAGGTCTTAGAAACTGGCATGAAGAAATGAACTAGATGACTTGCTTTATAAATCCGATTCTCTAATCTTGACTGATATGAATGTGCTAGTGTGATTTCATTCTTTGAATGGTTGATAAGGTTTCCTGAAGTAAGTAAAGATTTCAGTGAAAACAACATTATGTACCAGCTTAATGGGGATTGAATGTGTAGTATACAATTTTATTTAACTTCCCTCACTTTTTTCTGAATGAACTTTGCACATTTTTTTAATAACATCTCTGTTGTTCAACAGTGTTTGGTTAGTATTTGGCACAAACATGACAAAAACATTTGCACTAGAAGGTTTTTTTTTTAAGTGACTAAACCAAATTAATATAGGCCTATGTGAATCGTATTTTCTTCATTGAAGTACATTTTATAATAGTGGAAGCATTTTTCGTATGACATAGGGTCAGTATTAATCAGTCACTAATTCGATCAGAAGTTTTGTTTTCTTTAGCAAAGTTTGCAGTTACCGAGTTCTTGCTGAACTTTTACTTTCATGTAATTTAACATACACAGTTAATCTTAAAAAACTTGTTCCCCATGATCTTTGAGTAATTGAAATGCCAGTAAATGCATTCGAAAGATCAGAAATAAGTCACAGCTGCTTTGTAAAGACAAGTGTCATAAGTTTCCTCTTTCATGCTGCATTGTTCTTGATAGGTTATGTTGAAAACATCTTTGTGAATCAAAGTTTGAATGTAAGTTATTTTACTAAATTGCTGCTTCTTTACACTTAGAGATGTTGCCCATAAATAGTCTCAAAGATGTTGGAGATAGCTAAGTTTTTGTTGGTAGAAGAGACATGTTTATATCCTGTATAACAAAAATATGTTTTGTGTTTTTAGCTACAACTTAACCAATACAAATACCTTTTAAGACTTACTTCGCTTAGGGTATTATGTATTACCAGTGGAATATCACTGAATAACTTTCCTTACATGACCCAGAAATCTTTTTACTTCATTTATGATCATCAACAAGTTTTGACCTAGGTAAAGGATTTTTTAATTCCTAATTAACACGATAAAGTAATATAAAAACCTAATTGTAGTCATAATTATATCTTTTGTAAACAGCCAGCTTGTTAACTTACCTGATACTAAGTTGACCATAGTGAAACGTAACCGTCGCACACGATATTGCTGAAACCCAATTTCCAAATCGTATCTAACATTGTTAGTATGGTCCAAGCTGCGTTTCAACCTAAACGCGAACTGTTATTGACGAAATCTTGTTTTTATAAATATTTTATTTCGTATGAATGATTTTAATAGCAATTTCAGCCACGCGACGAAATATAGACGAACGGAATCAAATACAAATCAAAGGAATTGTGACTAATAACGTTAACGCTAATGAAAGATATCAATTATCAGTTTGGAATGTTGTACATATTTAATAATATTAGTACTTGTGCAAGTAATAATTTTCTTTAACTTTTTTAATCGTAATTTTTTTATTAGTAGTAGTATTGGTTACGTTCTATGGCCTAACGTGAATTTATCAAATCGATCGAAGGCTGAACACGTCACACACGGAAACACAGTGACGTCATACTCTGTCCATCGGGAAGTGTTTACATCGGGAGGCGGTAAGTGGTTGCAGCGAAAATTCAGCATTGTTCCTGTTACCCAGAGTTTCTCAAAATAAACAGGGCTAACACAAGCCCAATTGCCTTTTATATATATATATATATATATATATATATATATATATAGGGAAATGAGCCACCACTTACCTTTAGATGATGGATGTGGGGCGCAAACACACATAAAAGACACAAACACAAACAATAAAGAAATTTTCGGGAAAAAAACCCTTCGTCAACAAGAGAACATTATGAGAGGTGGGTGCAGCCGGAGATTGCCTCACAGAAAGGTGAGGCAATCTCCGGCTGCACCCACCTCTCATAATGTTCTCTTGTTGACGAAGGGTTTTTTTCCCGAAAATTTCTTTATTGTTTGTGTTTGTGTCTTTTATGTGTGTTCGCGCCCCACATCCATCATCTAAAGGTAAGTGGTGGCTCATTTCCCTATCCTAATTTGATTCCTTTCCGCTACTTTTTCATTGTTATTATATATATATATATATATATATATATATATCTGAATCTCTTTGGGGGGACATAATTTATTAAACTTGATGTACAACTTGTTACTTAATATTTCCCATTTGTCAACACTGACATTATTCGTTAAAAATAAATTTTAACAATAAGCTAACTACATGGAACCATCTTTTGCAGCATATCTTGTATATTTGTTATAGTGAAAATGCTGTCCATACTGTTTCTAATTCTAAATTGAATAACTTTTATGACTGATACCTTCTGGTGAAATAAACTTACAAGATTAAACATGTTCTCTTTTGCCTACTAAATTCCATTTTAGGTGCTTTGCTTTATATACATATAGCAAGGTCTTTCACACTGTAGCCTTAGTAAATAATGTATATCTTTGCTTTTCACTACACAGTAAACAGTTAGCATCTATCCATTTTTCAGAAAGTAACCTTATGAAATTGCTTTCTGGTCTTCGATGGCATAAGTCTCTCTCTCTCTCTTTTTTCCAAGATATGTTTGAAACAAATACACCTCTTCATACAAGAATATCAATGAAACTTTTGTGGTCATTTCATGAAACAGATATGATGCAGGGCACATACTGGATAATTATGTTCCTTTGAGATTTAAAGTAAATACAATATGATGAAAAGTTATAATTTCCAGAAATTTTTATAACTGTGGAAATGAGTTGTTTCCTTCATGATTTCAGTGAATAGAAATATGGTGTAGATCAAGAGTAGAAAATCATTTGTCACAAAAAGGTGCAATTTTCAGTGTGGTGCAGAAGTTGTTTTGATTTCAAATTTGTGGTTTCAGTTCCTATACGGTAAATTAAAAGAAATGTTGGAAATAGCATGTTAAGTGATGTTAAAATTGATAATAACTAACAAATATTCAAAATATGTTGCACGGAAGTGTAAGAGAGGGCAAGGCCAGCTATACTATCACAGTTATTTGCAATATGAAAATATTGTTGCAGTTCCAGATAGCAGCCCAAGTTCCTAAGACCTGTGAAAATGGCATTAATCCTAAATTCATATAATTATCTTGAGAATTTTATTGGTACAAGAGTCGTGTCTAATGTTTCATAGTTGCCAGATTCAGTTAATTTTATTAAATTTTTGTATCTTATTTTCTGCAGTATCTTAATGACAGTTAACTAAAATCTCTTTGAAGAAAAATAACAATTGCAGACAGTACAGGTGAAATGATTCATGTATCAACAAATTTAATACAGTAATTACATAAATTTAGGAGTAATGCTATGTTAACAGTTTGTTCTGTTTTAAGATGTTGGGTTCCATTTGGGACCACATGATCATACCGTGCACATCTCCTGTTGACATACTTCCAGCAATTGCAGGCATTCTTATTTATCAGCTGCAATACACTAAAAACAATGAAGTTGCATAATTTAGTGACATATTTTAGTTTTTAATATTTTGTTGAGTGTAGTAGATAGGTGATGGTTTGTCTTATTCAATAATGGTTTGATTTTTAACATTAACATGTTTAAATTTTATTTTCAGTTATTTAGCACTAACAAGGGGTGTACGTTATTAGTCCTTTGTTGTAGAAATTGAATTGAAATTAAGAATGTGCAATTTAAATTTTTAATGGTTGGAGTTGAAAACTTTTTATGTAAAAGTAACCTTTGAGCAGTGTTATCATTATGCTGTACAACATCTTGCAGTGTGAGTTTTTCTCCACTGTAGCATCGTATTTTGAGACATGCAGGACTGGTTAACTTGTTAGTGGAGGGAACAGTTGAAGGTGAGAACTGAAGAGGAAGACAGAAATTAGAATATATGAAACAGATAATTGAGGACGTAGGCTGAAATGGGTATGTTGAGATGAAAACATTAGGATGGAGGATTGCATCAAACCAGTCAAGAGACTGATGATAGCAAAAAAAAAAAAAAAAAGCATCATTTCATACTAGTCATTTCTGTTTAAAAATTCTAGTTTAGAAAATTATTGTATGTGTTTGGAACCCATCAAAACTTTTTAGGAATGGAGATTATACTTTTTACATATAATGTTTTTTTCCCTTAAGGAGATATTTTAGACTGATTTCTAAATTCTATTTTAAACAAAACAAGAGCAGATCTAAATGAAGGCAGAGAAATAAATTTTTGCTTGTGACAGATGGTGGGAGGCTAGCGTAGATAATAAGAACATTGTAATTTTCAAGTGTATATTTGTTATTAATGGAACAGTGTTTTTCTCCAATAGAAATCTGTATTTCTCTGTTCTGTGTAGCATGTTTTTTTCTTTAAACATTTGCCATTCTGCCCTCATCAGTGGTATCATAATATTGCCATGAACTTTACATGGACTGATCTCTCTCTGAGATATGTACATTCCTTGCTAGCATTTTGTTTAAAATAAAGACCGTGTAGTTTGAGCACATTAAGCTGAATGTTATTAGTGCCACATTTTCCTTTACTTTAATCCCACCAATTTGGCTGAGTGTGTAAAAAGTGGCACTATGCTGGTCACAGGAAGATGTATTCGATGTGACCACCAATGTATTGGCAACACTGATTGTGAGGTTTTTTAAGCATTTAACAATCTAGACAAAAAGCTTGTGTGGTCACCATTTGAAAAATATATATTTCATAAATAGACTAACATAATACACATTAGCATAAAGTTTATGTTTGTCAGATTGCAGCATTCATTTTCAACCTGTTGCGTAGACCATCTTTAATGAAATCCTTATTTCAACAGAGTGTGGAACCACAGAGAAAATGTGTGTTGGGGGGCCTCATTCCTTCAAGTGTGTTGATCTGCGTCAAACATCTGGCATATTTTTTTCTGTTTGAAAATGTTAAAGACGCTCGTGCAGCATTGCTCTTCGCCTATTCAAAGACTTTATTGTACACCTGCTCTTTTTTAGGGTTACTTTTACTATTTGTAATTTTGTATTGTCCTAATTGATAGTGGTTGACGAAGCATCAGTACCAACTTTTTTGCTAAAAATGTTTTTGTTGTGAAGGGGGGTGAGGTGCTGAAAAGTTAATGGTTTCAGAAAGGGATTTATCTCCATTCGTTTACTTGTTCTATACAGTTTTTAGACGTATTACCCCCAACTGCAAAACTTGAATTAAAGTTACTATAATTCATTCATTGTAGAAATAATTAACGGATGAAGCTACAAAGAATATATCAGATTTTTATATCTAATTTGTGTAAGTCACATGCCTGTTTATGTATATTGATAATTCTTTTATTGTAATTACTTTATTGCTTGCTCTGTAGTCCTACAGAATACTGGAATATACGTTGAATTTACTGTTTGTCACAGCAAATGGAAAGGTTTAAGGTCGTGGAGAGGGAAACCAAGACCAAAGCTTACTCCAAAGAAGGATTGGGAGCAGCTCAGAAGCTGGATCCTGCACAAAAGGAAAGAGATGAAACAGCAGGGTGGCTAGCAACTTCTATTGCTGCTCTCAACCTTCAGGTTAGCGATGAAATGAAGTAATAAGTCTTGTGTGTATAAAATATTATAATATAATCAAACATTAGGATCACTGCCCATAACAGTCAATAGCAGGATGGTGTCGAAACACTGCATGGCAGGTACTCACACTAAGCATTGTAATGTTCAGGTTTGTGGTCCTTTTTCAGCTGTAAAACAAAGTAGCCACATGGTTGACATTGGTGAATACTGTTTAAGAAGGGCCATAAACCTGAAAATTGCAATGCTTAGTGTATGTAGTTGTCTTTCTGTGTTTCAGCCCTGTTCTGCTGTCAACTGTGTTAAGCTGGGGCTATTCTCTGGCCCTACTATTTTATTTATCCCAATATTCAGTGCCTATTATTTCTTGATAATCCATATTATAATATGAATTATGTTTCTTGTTTAGAGTTCACATTTTAAATTGTCATTTTCTTGTTTCCAGTTGGATCAGTATGAGTGTGAAATCGAATCACTGCTAGCGGGGAAGAAGAAGAGACTAGATAAAGACAAGCAGGATAGGGTGGAGGAACTAAAAAGTAAAGTTGAAAAACATCGGTATCACATCCGCAAACTGGAGACATTATTGCGTATGCTTGATAACATGTCTGTAGAAGTTAGTCAGGTAGGATACTTACACACTGCAGAAGAAAAAAAAATTAGATCTGAATAAATGACAGATGAAAATGTTTGTTTGTATTTTCAGATAAGAAGAATAAAAGATGACATAGAATATTATATTGAATCTTCTCAGGAGCCAGATTTTGAAGAAAATGAATATATTTATGATGACATCATTGGGCTGGATGAAGTAGAGCTGACAGGAGTATGTGATTACCTTTTTTGTTTATTTCTTTTATACATTTTAAACATACCAAATCTAATATCTAAACCTTATGTTTAGGTTGGATTGCCTTCTTCAGCGACGACTGATAGCAACAACAGCAATGACACGGGTGGAACGCCTACGTCTACAACGTCTGGCAATTCACCTGCACCTTCCCCTCCACTTAGTGCCCTGCACAACCATTCCAGTGATAGTTCTAACGAAGATAAGAAACGTGTTAAAGATGATATTTCCACGAAGGTATTTGTGACAATTTGGTTATATTGTTTGATTACTGATAAAAATTTGCATGAATTATATTATCATTTCTGTTTTAATTGTCAATTCTTACAGCCAGTGAAACCAACAGCAGTTAGAGTGAGCAACAATAATTCCCTAATTAGTTCCAGCAACTGTTCTCAAGTTGCATTAAAACCAATCCTAAACTCTAGTACTCCTAGTAAACCTGTATCAGGTATGTGTATTGATACAGTTGCCCACACATGGTTGTAATAAAATGTGTACATTGTTATAACAACATATTCATTACTTTTTTGTGTTTCTAAATTTCAGGTACAACTCCAAATAACAGTTCGCCGAGCTCTGGATTAAGTAATCACATCAGCAATTTTGCTGCAGTTGCTGCTGCAAATACCCAGCCAACCTCTGCTTCCAATAAAATGTCATGTAAGCCAAAATCATTTCCGGTTTCATTCTAGTAATCACTCGTAATCTTTTAATTTGCCATTACCACTTACTAAGTAATAGCAGATGGTGTTATGGTGGTAAACTGGACACTTCACATAACTATATTAATTAAATCCACTATCATAAAATGCCAGTTTCTCTATCATCTCAGCAGTACTAAACAATGGTTTATTTCTTTATCTTAATATTTCCACTAACACCCATCTTTCTTTTTGTATTATTTTTTCTTATAATTACTGTTTTTCCAAATTATGGTTACTGGTTTGGCATGTTTATAATTGTCGGTAAAATAAGAACAGAAAAAGGACTCAAAATTTACAGAACATATACAGAATTCCATCTTAACATAACATATATATCTTAAGAAAGCAACTCAAGCTTTGGACACACTGGTTTTGATTCGCATATTCATGGTTGACAAAATTCCTAAGATTAAGCTTCACTCTCATAAATTGAGAAGTTCTATACAGAGTTGAAAATAGTTGTATTTGTGTGATAGGTTGTTGTTTGATTCTAAAATGTTCCACATTTAAAAGGGGTTCTTTTTGCTAGTTGTTTTTCCATGATTTCTTCCTTCAACCATAGGTTTTAATTTTGCTTACTAGTAGTAATTTTCTTACGTTTCTTGCTTTATATGATCCATTTTTTACAGCTACAAGAAAGTGTTGTCCACTTATTTTAATAACTTTTGTAATATGAAATAGTAAATCAGAACCTAATAAATATATAATTTTTTTATCTCTGGAAAAACATATTTAGTAGGTGACTGAAAATTGTCATTTTAAGGAAAAGTAATATAAAACAAGTAAAATATTTCCATTGAGTAATAATGAAAGAATTTTCTTTATCTTGCTACTTAAATTTTGGGTTGTGAACCACCCTCAAAGTTCAGAATTTATCTATCATACTCAACAAAAAAATCTGAAGAAAGTAACCAGTTGTAATTATTTCTCACCTAATTCTCCCATGGACTGGAATCCCTGAATCATGTCCTTAGTCATGGCTTTGACTTTCTCATGTCAGCTTCAGTAGATCACCCAGCTTGAATTATACACATTTCCATTAAACATGCTTAAACTACTGACAGCTCCTTATTCCAAAACATGCAGTGTGCATCCACCCACCGCAACCTATTGCAAACCCACTGCATACACCAACCTATCTCATATCAACTCGCCTGGCTATTTCCCAAGTTGATACATCGGCCTCACTACTGATCAGTTTTTATCAAGATGAGTCAAGCAATTTACTCCCAAAATTTAGACCACTCAATTGCTACCCATGCCATTTCCCACTGAGGTCACTCAGTACTAACTATTTTTTACAGTCGGATCAATCAGAGAAGTTTTTGAAAGCACACCCCTTATAAACTCTGTAGGTGGCGCCACCAAACACATTCTGGGCACGAGGTACTTCGCGGGTCTCAATCTCGAGTGTAATTACCTTCCTTCTCCACCTCATCCTGGTAAACCCATCACTTGATAGTATTCTGTACATAATTTTTGTGATAGTTTTTCTCTACTTGCATATTTTTATGTTTACATAAGGATGATTAATTTCTTTTTCATACTTTACTTAACAATTCCAATGATACTGTTTGTTTCCTCCACTCGAACTGTAATTAACAACCATTCATTTGGCGGAATTGGTTGCAGATGCCCGTATGAACATAGCCATATGCTTTATCTTCTGCAATCATAAGTAATGTCTGTGCCCAAAATATTGTTTGTGTAGTATCTCCAACTCTTCTTTATATTTCCTTCTCATATTGGGAAAATTGTATGTCCTAGCAAATCAAAAGTTTAAGGTTATGTATTTTCTATTTTTCGGAAAATTAGAGTTTAGGAATTATCCTGAAAATTTACCATCAAGCCTATAATGTTGCTTCCAGTTTTTTTTACCCAAGGTGGTGGAATAGTATATAGAATTCTAGATTGGCACACTGGAATGGGAGGAGGGGAGAGCTACAATAGTTCTAGGTTAAAATCTCCTGCATGCCAGCCATTCTAATTGTGATTTTCCATAATGCCCAGGCAAATACTGGGTCGATCCCCAATTTCCACCTCATAAACAAAAATCCACATATTACATACAACACAAGGTACAAGTTTCACACACAGATGGCACAACATCAACACTATGGATTGTACCTTCCTTTTAAAATAAGCACAGCCTCTGGAAGAGGGGAAAACATTTAAAACAGGGGTGGCAAACCCGCGGGCCGCATTTGGCCCGCTTTGAACATTTTTTTCTGTCCCGTGAGATTCATCACACTTTTACAAAATGGGCAAAGTAATGAAAACCAATGTATTAAAAAATACATTATTTGTAGATCTATATATTCAAAATTAACTGCTGAAATTGTGATAAAAATTAATTTCGATTTTAGAATAATATTCTTGCAAATATATGGCAGATATTGCATGTTTTATTTATGAGTTTGCGAATAATTAAATTGCATTCAGCAAATAATAGTAAACACAATTATAATAACTCATTATGTTCCAATTTTTCACTCCAAAAATTGTCCAAATCTAAGTGGGGATGTTTAATTTTATATGCGGCCCACGGGAGTTATCCAAAGTGGCCCGCAAGACCATTTGGGTTGACCACCCCTGGTTTAAAAGATAATGATGATGAGAGTTCAAGATTGACCTGTTTATCATCTGTGAAGCGAAAGTGGAAGAATTAGTAAATTCATATGGAAAAAATTTTAAAAAATGGAAACTGATTTTCTGCATTGCAATCCCAACATTGTACCTTTGCTTAATTAGTTTGTAAATACAGGTTTTGAAGGAAGATGTTGAAAAGCAATTCCAACATTTTAAAAATTTCAACAGAAAAATCTATAAATAATGTCCTAAATATGTATTTAGATTAATGCTTAAGGAATTGAGATTTTCTTCATGGGAAATCGAGCTGAATTCATATTGTCACATTTTCAGTAAGGAAAGAAGAAATCCATTACTTTTGATATAAAAAAAATTGATGAACATGTACACACTCAACTAATGCTTCATTTAAATTTTGGTGAATTGGGAGGAGTGAGGGTAGTTACTATCCAATTTTTAAAATTGTATTAAATGAACAGATTGTTTCCTCACAGAAACATATTTAAACATCAGTTCTTAGTTATATACTAACGTATCTATACTTCTCAGATATGAAATCATACCCAAGTTAAAACAAAAAGTTTTTGGTAACCATGCATAAATTGGTCAATCCTGTTAACTTCAGTTGCAGAACCTATTCCCAAGTGCATTGTGAAATTGTTGATTGTACAAACAGTTCTGTTATTAATGAATGCAGTTCTCGACATTGTTTATTTATGAATGTTTCTTGAGAAACAAACAGGGTAATATTATTATTCCAAGCGTGCTGGGTGAGCGGTTAACGCTCTGGACCTCGCATTCGGGAGGACGGCGGTTTTGAATTTCTGTCTGGGCATCCAGATTTGGGTTTTCCATGGTTTCCCCAAATCACTCCAGACGAATGTCAGGATGCTTCTTTCAAAAGGCCATGGCCAAATTGCTTCCCTTTCCTTGTCCAGAGTCCCATCCCGCCTCTAATGACCTCGACGTCAATGAGGTGTAAAGCCATAAGTAAAAAAAAAATATTTGTACACAATATTTCGGTGATTAAAACGATGTCGCCATCTTCTGGTGCTGTCGTAATACTTGAAGTTTGCCTAGAGCATGTTGTTTTAGAAACTGTTATTACATTAGGTGTTGTTGTGTCATTAGTGGAATCTTTTGGTATGTTGTATGAGAAGTATCACTTGTTTTATGAATGTAGATACATGTGTATATAACAGTTGGGCATATGTAAAGTAAATAATTGTTCATTTAATACACTGCTGAAATTGGATAATAATCGGAGAAACAAGGCTTTCCCGGCGTATCTTTGACACAAAATCTTCACAGGTTTGCCACCGGATGATATTTTCAAAGGACAAGCTTTCAGCGGCATGCACTGGCGCCATCATCTGTTCTCTTTCGTACAATGGACCCGATGATGGCGGCAGTGCAAGTCGCCGAAAGCTTGTCCTTTGAAAATATCATCTGGCTGCAAACCTTTGAAAATTTTGGATAATAATCCTTCCCCCTACTCCCCGCCCATGAATGTTAAAATGAAATTAGGAATTCTTTGAATGTGTACACACATTTACTAAATTTTGTTCTTGAAAGTTCAGAGGATTTCCCATTATCAATATGATGAAATGAGTTCATTTACATTTCTCATTCCCAACAACTAATTTTTCTGAAGAAATGCTTAAATCCAATACATATCTTTTATAGATTTTTCTGTTGTAATGTATAGTTTTTATGAGCTAATTTTCTAAAATCGGGGGATGATTAAGCTGGATAAGGAAGTTATGTTTATGACCCTTCCTCATAATTTACAATTACATTTACAATTTGAATGGTTGAAATTTTTTTTCTATATGAAATTAATTGTGATGAAAGACACCCATTTTCTCCCCTTTACTTTTCCCGCCTACTTTCTCCCTCTACTATTTTCAACTTTAAATTCTTTTAGCATTTTTGGTAAATTATTCATCATTTCTCTTGGTAATTTATTCCAACCCTGACCCTGTTTCCTACAAAGGAAAAAATTCCCTCAACCTTATGCCTGAAATCAAGTGCCGATTTGTGGTCATGTTCATCTTTTCCCTTCTATGTACTTCTCCTAATTCTTCCACTAATATCCTTCCACACCTGATTATCAATATATGCCTTGTACACTCTCATGATTCTCTTCACCATTTTCTTGTCTTGCAATGAATCAAATCTAACTCCTGTGTCATATCACTTACTGATTGTGTTCTGTGGTGATTTTCAGAGACAAGTCTAGCAGCCCTTCCTTGCACACCCTCCAATTCCTGTACTTGATACCCAAAATGTGGGTCCCATACTATACTACCATATTCAAGGGAAGGGTCTGAGTGACATTTTGTAACCCAATTCCCTTATTTATTTAGTCATCCCCTTATCACTCTTTCCAACAAGTGAGGGATTTTGAAACCTTTTCCTACTACCTGGCCAATGCGTCATGCCCAGTTGAGTTATCAAATGTTACGCCCAGCCATTTACATTTCAAGTCCTCAACAAGCAATTCTTTCCCCACCCTACATCTATAATCAATCTTTAGTTTCTTATCCATGTACCTAATAAGCTGACTCTTCTTTGCATTTATCTTCATCCCATGTTGACCTACCCAGCTAGATAATCTGGCCAGATGACCCTGCAGCTGTTTAGTCTTCTACCTTTTTGAGCCTCTTATGTAGCATTATTTCATCTGCAGACAGCATAACTTCAAACAGTAATCCACCAACACAATCATTCATTGGATTTACAAATAGAAATGGTTCCAATACGCTACCATGTGGCACTCCCATTTTCACTTCCTTTGATACTGCATTTGCAACCCTAACTTTCTTTCTTCTTCGACCCAGCAAATAGTTTTCTCATCCACTCCAATAGTTTTTATCTTATTGATCACAATTATCAAAAGCCTTTTAAAGATCTAGCTCTACACTATCAATTTGGCCTCCCTTCTCCATTTCATCTGAAATATCTTGCGTGTAGCCTGCTAATTGAGATTCGTATGAAATCCTTGTATAAAGGCATGTTGTTGACTTGCAAACCACTTACATTCCTCAGAGATACCTCTGATGTGGTTGCCTATCAGTCTCTCCATTAATTTACTTACCACTCATGTTAAAGTCATTGTCCTATAAGTTTCAGCCCTATTTGTGACCCTTCCTCTGTGGACCAATACTGCTATTGCACTTTTCCAGCCCTCTGGTAAACAGCAAATCTCAAGACTCAATTTAAATAATGTTTCAGGATAAGATACAATTCCACATCCTGTTAACTTTGACATCCATATTAACATTATCTACACCAGTCCCTTTATGCATTTTTTTATCATCAGTTTTTCTCTTTTCAGGATCTTAGTTTATCCTTAAACAGTTTTCAGAAGACGAGCTACTAATTTCCTTAAGGGAACTCATTGTATCATGGCAATAGTGTGTGAACCAAATTGTGATTGCACATCATACATATACGTTATAAACCGGGCAGCTCAATACAAGACTGCTTAGTGTGCCAATACAGTCCTCGTGGGCAGAGGTATTGGGTGCAGTGGTTCTGACAGTGTTTTGTGTGCATTTGCCTCACAGTGTTAGAGCCATAGGGAAACAGGACACCAGAGAGAACATGTTTGGATTACATTACACTTGGTCAGATCATAGGGAGATAGAGAGGCCTACCACAGTCAACCCCAGGAGTTGAATGTCTCCTGCAGCATTGTTTCACAACTGTGGAGAAGGTTTCAGGTGGGAGGACACATTTAACGGCAGTATAGGCAAGGTCAGTCGTGTGCTACAACCCATTGTTAGGATTGCTATCTTGTCTTAAGTTCCCGAAGATGTCCAACTAGCACAGCACCTGAACTGGCTAGAGACGTCACAGCATCCTCTGGGTCCCACCTCTCCCATCAGTATATCGCCAGCTTCGAGATGTTGCTGTGTATTGAAAACTGCCAGATGCATTCCCATCACACGAAGACATAACATCGATCATCGAATGTGGTGTCTTGCTTACTGTGCTTGAACCTTGGTACGGTGGGGTAGTGTCCTGTTAGCAGATTGGACTTTGTTTAGCCTAAAGAGACACACTAACCATCTGTTCACCTGGCTCACTCCAGGGACACGTTACAACTCTACATCTTCCAACAGTATTTGTGACTTTTTCAGGTTTTATCTGGTGTATGATAATGTTGGCCCTCATAGGGCAGGCCTGGTGGGGATTAGTATGTGCCAAATGAGGACTTAAAATATGATTGAACATGCATGGGACGAAGGATTTGCCGCCCTAACACTGTTAGACCATTGTTGCCCTTGAATGGGTGCCTGTCCAACAATGGGATGTGTTACGACAACAATGCTGGACAACCTGACCCACAGTATAGAGAGCCATTGTACATACAGTATTGCCATACTTATATTCTATATGCTGCTGGCAGAGGTTCATCACACACACAGTTGTTTGTCTGGTTTTCCTGTATACCTTTTATCAGCAGCACTGTATGGGTCAAATTGTTGCCTGGTTCCCTGTAATACGTTATCGCCATGCCAAGTGTTTTTTTCATGAATCTCAAAGAGCCCTAACTTTTGGACATGAGTGTACTACGACATAATGGTATAAAAAAAAATTAAATCGGCATAGTGCCATCTATGGTAGTGAGATGGTGTATTAACTTTGGAGGCATTCCGATTTGCACAAAAAATGCAAAAAAAATTTACTTGTTTTGTGTTGATGTGTAACATATTTTTCGAAGAATTTTCTTTTGTGATTTAGAGTTCTTATCAACACATATACTCTGCAATTAAGAGAATACTGTGAATGGCAGAGGTTACTTTTCAACAAAACTAATGTACTTTCATTCTGTGCATTGTAAACCCTTCTAGCAAGAAGATAGAAAAAATTCATGTAGGCACCATATTTCCTTGGTCTGATTTATCCTATCTTTGCAAACCAGATATGTTATTGGGAGAATTATTCCACTAATTGTTTGCATGTTATTCAATAAATTCATGCAGAAACTGCATTGTCTGTGAACCAAAGAATTTCAGACCAATTTGCACTAAATCTGCAACAGTTAGGACTATGGAAAGCAGTTAAAAATTTATTGAAACTTTTTACGCATTACAGTACTATTACCCATTCCCATGTGATATGGATCTTGTGTATAGCTCAACAGTACTTCAAGTGAGGTCGCATAAGAGTTTCATATGCCATTTCTTTTACGGATATAGTACAATTCTTTAAAATTTGACGTATTCATCACAGTCTGGAATTAACATTTCAAACAATGGATGTTGTATTCTCATTTCATTTCATATTTCTGTCTACTGTTTCACCTAGGCAGTTAAAAGATTTTATTTTCACAAGAATTGAGTGGAGTCATTATGCACATAACCTTACACTTTTTGCAACTTAATTTAATGTGTCATCTATTGTTCCATGTTGAAATAGTGTAGAGATCACGTTAAATATCTGAACAATCAGCAGAACACTTTTGTGTGAATTTTGAAAATGCAGTGGGTGGTTTTACTTTCTGAAATTTAATAACTGGGTTGATAAAAAGAGAAAGATTTTTCGTTCTTTCTCTGGCATTTTGCAATTGGTTGTGTTCAAACAAAACAAAAATAGTATGTGAAAAAAATCAATCTTTACAAGGGTTATTTCTTACCCTAATTATGTTTTACAAAGATAAAAAAATTATTTATAAATTTGAAAAATTATTAAAATTGATGAATCTTCCTTGGTAGTTTACTATTATTGGTACCATTTGTTCTACACTTCATGACTTTTTTCTTCCAAATTCCTCTTTCAATTTTTTGTTCATACCATGAAATAATATCTTATCAACTTCACTCTTAATTGCTGGTAGGAAAATATCATCAAATTGTATCATGCTAATAATTTTTTATCACCTAAATATTAGAGTAAATAGACTATACTCTTGCTTTTCTTCTCAAAGTTTCTGCAGTAACTATTTTTCTTTGTCATTCTTGCATTTCATGTTTGTTTCATTTCGAAAATACCTGTACAGCTATCTTTCTACTTCATTTTGAATGATAACGTGTCTTCTATGATCCATCAGTTCCAATATGTCTTTTGTGATATAAAGTTTGTAGCTATCTTATTTTCTTGTATTTAATGTTTCTCTGTCTGCTTTTGTTATATGTCTCTTCAGTGTTCTTCACATGATTTTTTTCATTTCCTTATTTCTACTTTTTCAGTATGTGCCAATTTCTCTATATTTTGTTTTAGTTTCTTCATGTAAAATGTTTAGTCAGTGTTGTGTCATTATTCCATTGAATTTCAGTCTGCATTTGAATATGTCAGTTTGTGGGCATGGTCTACATCAACTCCCAGATAATCTACACAGTCCGGAAATTAGTTTCTGAATCTTTTTAACCATGAAGTAAATAGCTGATATTTACTAGAATATCCTAAGCAAATCATTATGTACATCTTTCATTGACTCCTAATTAGCATGCTTGCTAGAATTCTTTATATTTTTCATATAAGTCTTCTCCTCACCAGTTTCTTTAACCTTTACTAAAATTCCATAAAATATTCCTTTCTCCTTCCATTCCTACACACCAGTAACATGATTATTGTATTTTCTTCATCCTTTACACATTCAATTGGCTTTTTGATATTTGCATGTATTCTCTCTATTATTATCTTTTTGCAGTGTTGATCTAAACAGGATAATGGCGTAGGTAGCTGTTTAGTGTTCCCTCGAGTGATGTATAGCTACAAACTAAACAGTGGGTGCAGAGTTTATACAGCTGAATGCTAGGCTGTATGGAAGTCACTTCAGCATGTGAAAGTGAGTTATAACTCCAAGTTTTGCCCCTTAGATGCATATAGGCATTTGGGAACATGTACCTGGCAGATCATCTTGTCAGGAAATTCAGGATATACTCCATTTAATTCATTGCAGTGGGAAAAAAAGATTTTGGCTGGTTGCCTGGTCATGTGGAAATCAGAGAGGATGAGACAGCAGGTAAAGGTGTCTAAGTAAGCTAGTGACAAGGTAAGAACAGACATTGCCACAGTTTCAAAGTCTGACCTTATCTTGTTGTTGAAGAGTGAAACATTTGGGTGACAAAAGCAGTGTAACAAACTCCTGTTGGTCGAGCTGACTTTACAATCATGGGACAGCTCTTTACAGCCAGTCTGGTGAGACAAGGTTCTCCTGACTTGCAACAGGGCAATAGATACAAAAGTCACCTTACCCAATTGAACTCTTTGTAGTGTGATGAGTGTGTCACGCTATAATTTTAACTGTATCTTGTCTTTTACATTAAGGGCACATCTCAATCTTTCCAATGATCTGTCCTTTATTTTAAAGAATGTTTGTGAGAAAATAGTCAGGGTTATGTTATTTTACATTTTATTCCTGCTGTTTTATAACAAAAAATCTTGGTGTGGTCCATTGAATTTTATGGTTCACTAGCTTCTTCACACCTGGTCAGTCATCTTCGTATTTTTACTAGGTATAATAAGGGCGTGACCATTTTTTTGCATATGTCCATAAGTCTAGAATATTTCCCATCTTTGCGGTCATAAGGTGTAAGACTATGTTTTGGGTATTAATAGTTCCAGTTTTAAAGGTCAAAGGTCATAAAGTTCGATCTGCTTAAAATAAGAACTTGAGTTTTCACATTCAATTCAGTATATTTTTTTAATGTGTTTTTTTGCTTTTAATAGTCTTAACCTAAAGTCTTATGTCCCGTTTAAATATCTAAAGATGGCTGAGCAACAAGCAGTGATTGAAAAATGGCAACAATGGGAAGTACAATTTTACTCCACAATTTTTCAGATTGAAAGTATTACTACATAGTTTTAATTAAATTGGCATATTTAACCCAAAATGAAGTGCTACAAAAAGCAAACTGAATGAAAATATTCTAGCCATTCATTTCCTCACAAATTCTAGTCTGTTGTAACGTCTGTGACCACTGCTATTCCACCAACAAAGGCTGGTCAGAGTTTGCATTATTATATATTAAGAAAAGGATCAAAGATCTTGATCCCCTTATCAGATCTGGCTGATTTACGAACTTGACTTGTGTTTTAACAATAGAGTTCACTCTGCAAAAGTTCAATTTGTTTAGTTTTTAGTTAGAAACTGCCCTCATTATGGAAGAGGTGGTTTTCTAGTCCGTTTATGCCAGATATTCTGTATTTTTCTCTTTTGAGCCCTTGGTTTTAATTTCAGCAACACTGTAGTAGAAAGAAATGTTATGACGTGATATTTATATGAAAAGGAAAAGTAAAATATACCTCCCATTCATCAAAGTTGAAGGGAGAAGGGCAGCAGCAATGAAAAATAAAGCACAAATACATAAGAGAGAATATTTTGAGCTATGCCCTTCTTTAATAAACTAGAACAATGTGTCTGAGGCCATGCCGGCACCCACAAATAATCAATAGTTTCAATTTCAGTACGACACACCTCTTTATATTCTGTCATACGCATTCTTTTTTTCTGGTTTTGGCCACATTGTCATCATGTTTCAGATGCTAAATTATGTGATAAGGTTCTAATGACCACATCATTGACATAGTCTAATTCTCTAACAACATATGTACTAATACCATTGATACAGGCTTAGTTTCTAACCTTATCAGAATGATATAAAATAAGGAGTAGTGTATCTTGTTGAATTTTTTAACAGTGTATGCTATGAATTTCAGCATCCTTAGTTACTTTAAATTTGATACACTCCCTTACAAAAAAAGTGAAACACCCAAAAGGGAGGGGAGAGTTGGACACAAAATTAATCGTTATTGGTCGAGCTGGTAGGTGATGGTATTTCAGTGATTACAAAGTAAAGTCAGATTTACAGAGAAGTTGGCAGTATGATTCCAGTGATCAGTATGACATTAAACCCCTCTGTTGTGGATGCATGCACTGATTCTATTACGAAGAGTGTGTTTAAGCTGTTGCATCCTTTCCTGGGTCAAGCTGACCCACAACTGCTTTCACAGGTCCTGGATACTGGTACTGGAACAGAGTTGACATTCGATTCGGTCCAACACATGTTCTATCAGGATCTTGCTGGCCACAGGAGTACCTCAACATCATGCAAAAATTTCAGGATGTGCTGTGTGTGGACAAGCATTATCCTGTTGAAAAATGGCAGGATCGCTGAGCATAATGGTGTCGCATTATGTTACTTGATACAACAGATGACTAACATCAGTGAGTGTGGTGGCGACTTGGGGTGGTTCCAATGTTTTGGTGGTACTCCTGGTGTCATGGGGGTGGGGGTTTCATTGAGTATGGTTTCAGGTCATGGCTGGTAGAGATTGAGGGAACTCTTGATGGCACAATGGGTCGTCACTGACAGATAAAATCCTCACATGTTACCCATGTGTCTGTGAAGTGCTTGTGTGATGTTGAGGTAATCCCAAGGCCAGCAAGATCCCCAAATCTGTCCCCGATAGAACATGTGTGACCGGCTCAGATATCAACTCTGCCCCAGTACCAGTGTCCAGGATATCAAGGACCATTTATA
This sequence comes from Vandiemenella viatica, assembly GCA_031002005.1. Taxonomy (NCBI): domain Eukaryota; kingdom Metazoa; phylum Arthropoda; class Insecta; order Orthoptera; family Morabidae; genus Vandiemenella; species Vandiemenella viatica. The sequence continues at coordinate 109,222,022 of JARYHS010013630.1, forward strand.
ACAGTTTTGGGCCAGCTTGCCTGAAGAGGTGATACAATGGCTTTATGACACCCTTCACAACCGAATCAGAGCAGAGGAGTGCATCATCATACTGATAAATGGCCTCGTGCTGCAAAGTTCTTTGTAAATTTGACTTTGTTTTGTGATCAGTGAAATATGACATTCCCTCATACCCTTCTGGGTGCTTCACTTTTTTTCCAGCAGCTTATATTGTCTTTAAAATAAATCGTACTGTCGTCCACTGTAACATTTTTCAGCACCAGTAACTAGTTGTAATAGTACACAGAGAAAAACTTCTTTCTTTTGATTTTGTTTCTAAAAACTAGTAATTACTACATGCTTCTCTTTGAGAAGTTTTAATGGTGATGGTATTTTTAGGAAACTTCCATCAGTTGTACATTCTCTGTAAGATATAAATTTATTTATTAATTAAAATTAGGTTAATTTTTATTTATCCTCCGTTGTTGCACCCGAATGTGCTCTGATAAGTTACTGACCTTGAGCACTGGTAGTTTTGCTGTTGGTAGACTTAAGCATCTGGAGTTTTAAGAACGCGGTGATCATTGCTCAGTGTATTCTGAGGGTTTCTTTGTGATTGCAGGATATAATGGCCAAAGCGAATGAAAGTGCTGATGTTGGAGAAAGTACCTGTTTATAATTGTAAGTCTATGTTTATACTGCAGAAACATCAGGTGATGTCTGTCTCACAGAAAATAAAAATGTAATTGGTTACATTGAAAGAAATCATCGACATTCAGATTGAAATGTCCTAACAGCTGCATTATTGTTGATTCATAATCAAGAATTTTCCTATTTAAAAGATATTGTCTTTCTCTATATAATTAATCGCCATGTAGTCTAAACTCTAAAGGGGTGGCGGTTGGTGTTGGTATATCCATCAACTTGCCGCAAGTTTCATCCATTGTGTTCAGTGTTAAAAGCGTCTTCCAAATGAATGTGAATTTTGGTCTGGTTTCTTGTATCATCAGATCCTTCCTGCCTTCAGTTATGCTAAAAGTTGGGTTTACTTTCTTCATCCTTTTTTATAATCACAGTGGAAAAATGTGTTTTACCTTCAGTGTATTAAATGTGAGTTCTTCAGTACTCTTTTTTTTTTTTTTTTTTTTTTTTGTTTTTGTTAACATTTCATTTTTAAATACTGATCAAAATGGTTTCCAAATATGTGCATGTCTTTCTTTTGTGTACGTACACATGTACAATGTTTCTATTTTACTGTTGCAGCACATAGTTCAGAGAATGGTAATGTAAGCCAGGCTCCATTGGGCAGCTCTCCTCCAACACACCATCATCATCACCATCACCACCATCACCACCACCATCATACGAGTGCAGGGAGCAATAGTGGGACAAGTGGGAATCAAATTGTCTCGTCTGTGACACAACAGCAGCCACAGCAGCAGCCGTCCTCTTCAAACTCATCGAGTACCAAACAGCAGTCACAGCAACAACTGCCGCAGCAACAGCAACAGGTCCCACAACAGCCACTTGTCAACTCCTTGGACCATCACCAGCACAACAGCAGCAGTAGCAGTAGCAACAATGTCAATATGAACAACAATTCGTCATCACCTCCATCGTCTGTGAGCAGTGCTCCGTCGCCCCTCCCTCCTCCTGGAACATCTACTCCTTCGCCTGCCCCTGCACACCAGGTTCCCATGCTCAATGGACCTGTCTCTGCAAAGGTAATAATAATATATACATTTTTAACAGCAGAGCTTGTAAATTATAGATTTATAGATGAAAAATTATGTATCACACATTTGTGAATCATGCTGAAATCTGTAAAGTGAAAGAAATGGAACTTCTATCCCATTTCTACGTTTTGAGGAAGCTCCATTTGACAGATTTTTTGGTTGCATCAATAATCTCATATTAACCTTCTTCATGTAAATACACAGCATTGTTATTACCATTTTTTTATCTAGGAGCTTGCTGAGCTGATGTCACCTTCATTAACAACTGTAACATGTCATGAAACATTTGTGCACGAGCAAGCTCACTAAACATTTATTTGCATATATTCTCACGGCGAGCGTATACTTGTTGAAACCCATAAACAGGAATATCAATTTCACAGATTTGTAATTTAGCTGGTTTGCCACGCTCAAATTGTTATGTTTGTGTTAGTAGTCTACATATTTATCTGTCACGATTTTCCGACTAGCAGCTCACTCATAATTCCAAAACTTTGTGAGCCAACTGTAGTGAGATTAGAGTTACATTTGAGGTAACAATATTGAACTGAAACATGTTTTTAAAGCCTATATAATAAAATAGTATTCATTTGTGCAGCAGCTTATATTAATGCTGTAAAAAAGAAACGGGCAGTGCGACAAAAAAGTGGTTGCAGGAAGCTTATAAACAAGATCATATAGAATTATTGTATTACTTGAGAAGTATTTTCTTTGATTTCTTCAGTATTAAATCTGTGCACAGATACATCTTCCTCCACATTCCTTTCGTATCCTTCGTTCTCCTTCATAATTTGGGCTTCCTGTATTGCGTATACTGTACGTTAGTTTGTGTTTAACTCTCATAAACTGTAATAAGCCATAATACCGTAAATTAGTTTTGTGGATTTCATGTCCCCCTATTCCACTTCTTGTTGAGTTTTCAAAAAAAAAAAATATTGTGATAAGCACTGCACAAAGAGTGGATTTTTATATTATATTTCCCACATACCTCTATCAATATGCTGTATCCTAAGTTTTATAAATTTCTCTTTGCATACTCTTTTGTTTTCTCCTTCCTCAATGCAGTTTGCTGCTGATACGTTGCAATGAAAGCAGTAACAAATTATCCGCTCATTTTACTTGTCAGACACTCAGAACTAGAGCTGTAAAAGTAACAAGAAATTGTGTACTCGTACATATTCATTGCTAAACCAATCAGTACTAATTACTGTGGAATTTTTATGCATTACTTTTGGTACAATCAAACGTTAGCATGGAGCATTACATCGAGTCGTGCCACGTATGGGACAACTTCATTACTATCGTATCGTATCGTTTTGTTACTCGTTACTTTTAACACGATCGAACACTAGTATGAAGCATCACATCAAGTTGCGTTATATACGGATGACGGGATAACTTCATACTTTGAAAAGTTTAAGTAAATTGTTCATTTAGTAGGTAAAATTTGCACTGTAAAATAAAATTGAAGTTAGAATATCGCATTTTAAAATAAATGTATTTCATAAATGTTTGAAATCAATAAAATCTCACTAAGGTATGATCAATAAAAAAGCAATAACCATCTCAAATTATCTATCCTAATTTTCTATTTAAAAATTATGTTCCGTAAATTTTAATGTTAAACAAAAGCAAAACTACAAGCTAAACTTACCTCATTAAAAATATAAATACTTAACAGAAAATAATATTAATTTTATTAAAATAATGTATGCACATGTTTGTACTTATGCATTTTCCTTTGTAACGAACAAATTCAAATCAAAATTCTCCGAAATATACGATGCACAATGTTAAAATGTTCATTCTCTTGTTCAGATTCATTTAGTCGCTGGGCGAGTCATTCCAGTTCCCACGTGATGCATCGTATTTGTTTGTTTATCAAATCAAACTGACATTCATATGACAAATGCGACTAATGAAATGAACTTGTGAGTAACATTTCGATACTTTGAGTCAGGCGATGTATTCGTTACTCAGTTTTGCTACAACTCTACTCAGCATGTCTTATCCACTGCGAGTAAATTGCTACATGAGATATCTGTATGTATGGTTACCGTTGTGCATGCTCGCCACATTCAAATCTGTAATGATTGTTATTGGCTCATGTGTGGCTCGTCATCACACAATTAACACGCACATTTCATCGTCTATATGGTTCACCACGGAATTTCTGGCTCACAAATGTGTCTGTTTGTATTCTTGGCTAATATTGTAAGCTTCTCATATTGTCAATAAATTTCAGTGTTAACCATTTAAATTTGCCTCATCACATCCAGCAGACATACTGTAGTATGTTTGCTTCATTTTATCACCAAGCAAAAATTTCCCATGGTGATCGCTATTTACTAGATACACCTCTCAGTGATACGGGAGACAAAGCTGAAGAGTTTAGAGCCATGACTTACATTTTCCTACATTTATTGTTACCCAGAGGTATTAAGAAACTGAAGTGGATCCAAACATAGTGTTAGACAAGGCAGGATTTCTTTTTTGATGGGAGTTCACATATGTGCAAACCATCTTACCTATTGAATAATAACGCACAAGAGTCTATGATTGTTATTAAATCAGACAAGTGGGTTTACCTGTTCCCACAAAAAAATGATACAATGTATTCTTTTATGTTGAATACTGTGTAAACCGTGCTGAGTGATTCTAATGCATTGTTGGTTATGTATTTTGTCTGAACGGTATGGAAAGCCTTTAGATTGTTTAAATATACAATCTGCCTCAAAGGGAAAGGTGACTGATCCTGGGTTCTATTTATCTTCTGCAAAAGTTTGAAAGCAGTGTCATTGCCGGTTCGTTCATAACAAGTGACAGAACCTTTTGAACCTTGGTTATCAAGGGGGCACTTGCAAAATTAAATTTTATTTTAAACATTTAAAGTGGTTAGCACTGTTTATAGTAATGAAGCAGTGAGTCATCACTACCACCACTTCACGTTTTTTCTTCTGTTGGTCATCCGGCTCATCCTCCATTTTTGATAATCTGTCCTCCACTACTCGTGTCCAATCGGTTCCCTTGACCTCTTATATGTCTTACTGGGATTGGCTAATCTGTCTTGTGTGTGGTCTCCTAATAGCTTTACTTCTGACCCCATTTGTGAAATTGTGCATTAAATTAATCATTCTTCCATCCATTCGCATAATATGCCCCAGTCACCACAATCTTTACTTCATTACCATTTCTCTAATGCCTCAACCTTTAAGCACTTCCCGATATTTTAACTTGATTTTTTCCTTTGTTGTTGTATTTTCTATGTCTCATAATAAATCAATCATAAGGTTGTTTCAAAGAGAATATTGAGATGTTACACAGCCAGGACCATGGTCGTCGATTTTGAACTGAAGAAAATATTCAAAAAGTTTGTAAAATTTTTCAAAAGGATCATTTTGCATTTACTTAATTGAGGAGTCCACTGGAATTTATAAATCCTGTGACCTAGGACTATGAGGTAGTACGTTCTTGCTGTGCATTGCACACACTGACTAAAAATAAAAAAATTGTGGTGTGTATAAGTTTTACCTTTCATGCTCGTTAGATATTCCTCGTCCTTATTACAGAAGCCACATATAAGTATACTTTCCCTTGCGCTTCCTCTTCTTTCTTAAAATTGGTTCCACCTGGTGTGAATTCCGTATAATTGTGCATGAGAAGTAGAACCGTGACTAGGTGATCGGACAATAATAATTGGCTCGCAACACCGCACTCAATTATTTAGACTTGCAATATTACTTTATTTACGATCTCCTTCACACTACTTACAAACACTTTCCTTCACAAATCTTATGTTCATACAACTCTTTCACTGTCCTATTGGATACTTCACAAATTAATCATTCTTAAGAGCATGAGTGAGGTACCATACACTAACACCCTTGCCCACCATTTCTTCTTCCCACATTCTCTCAAAGATATTCTTACTTCTCACTTTCTAAGGATACTCTGACATACTTTATCTCTGATATACTAACAAAACAATTGCCATTATATCTCTATAAAACTTTCAGGAACGACACAAAGAAATTAATCATGGAATGCATTATAATTGAAAATGTTAAACATTGGCTTAGTGTGAAAGGGAACTGTGTCTCCTTAAACATCCCCCGGCCAATTTGTATTTTTCTCAAATTTTATGTGATCTATTTTACACCATTCACTCCTTCTAATATACAATTCATCCTTTACAACTCTCACTCCTTTCATTTACCCTTCATTTACAATTTTGTCATTCACAATCCTTAGTTACACCATTCCTCCTGATTTTGGATTCTGAAGGTAATAAGCACGCTGATGTGGTCTCAAAACGATCATATAGGATCCCTTGTATACGCCACAGAGCTTTTTGATTTCTGCATGAGTATTACTGGACTTTCCATGCGTCTCCACTAGCATATCGTGCTCAACTGACTTGAAATTCTGACTTCCTTGCACGCCGATCATATATCCTCTTCCACTCCATACTGTGACAATTCTTTCCATTTGTTGCTTGAACTTCCTTACATTCTTGCCACCCTACTTCCTTATTAAGAAGCATTTCACATCATCTTCTTCGCTTTTCTGCTTACTCGTCACTCTGTTCCTTGATAGGTCATCTTCACTGACAGCCTCTTCTTTACTTGCCTCTCTTTTTTCTGAGCCTTGATAATCGTCTCTGCATTCTGTTTCTTCATCCATTTTTGCTGCTTCCAACTCGTAGTTTTTATCATTTTCAGGTGAAACAATTTTTGTACAATAGTTTGCCTCAAATTTTTCCAAAGCTTCTCGTAATTCAAATTTACAATGCACTCTACGCCGGAACTAGTTTGACACACCACCACCTCAGACTGCTTCATTTGCACAGACTACTGCATTGTCAACAGCACCCTCAGCTTTCCAACTTTAAGCATTGTCAAGCTGTTGATTCAACTCCGCTAATTGTCAGTCGGCCAAATCTTTCTATCTCCACCACTTCTCCGCAAAGATTTACTTCTTGGTGTTCTGTTGCAATACTGTTTCCTTGTTATGGATTCTGAATTACGTACTCGATCTTGTTTTTCCTGCTCTGTTGCATTTCTTGTATTATCTGTTCCGTACACTGGTTCGTATCTTTTAACTTCTGTTCCAGTTTTTGCAGTCCTTATTTTTTTCTTGCATGTCTCATTTCGTTTCTTGCTGTCCTTGTGTAATCATTGCCAACATTTCCTTTATGAAACTACTCTTTTCTCTGCAAAGAATCCTTTCAGCGTAGCTAGCTGTTGAAGACTTGCAAAGTACCTGTATTACTACTCTGAATCCATGCTGTTATTTAAATTTCCTAAAACCCTTTGTATTTTTACTAATTTTACAATCTATTTGGGTAACTACCTGCTCCCCAGCTACTTCCAAAGCTTTGCCATCCATTATTACTTTTAGACTAAAAATAATTTTTACATGCTTTGAAAACTTGCTTCCCTGAAATCAATCACAGAAAAGAAAAAACCTGCTATACGTGCTCGTCACATTCACCACGGATATACCTGGCCTTATGCTACTTCTTCTTTCATAAAATTGGTTCCACCCAGTGTGAATTACGGAGCATTGTGCATGAGAAGTGGAACTAGGATGAGGCATTCGGACAATAATAATTGACTTGCAACATTGCACTCAGTTATTTATACTTACAATATTACTTTCCAGTAATACCCCGCTTTACGCGAGGGATACGTTCCACAAAAAATCGCGTTAAGTGAAATTCGCGTATATCGGGGTTTACGATTAAACATAGTCAAAAGTTAATAAAAAAAAAAAAAAAAATCATTTAAATCAATCACTTTAATTATAAGAACACTTTATGCAGTATTACATTTTTTTTTTTTTACGGAAAAATATATCTTTTGTCTTTTGGGTAGCATTTCTTTTACCTTCTTGTAAAATACATTCGTAACACCCAACGCTGTTTTTAATTGTTTCACATATGGTCATCATCACTATCTATGCTTTGCAATATATCCAAACCTGAATAAATTTTTGAAAGAGCATTTTGTATTCCGCTTGAAGACAAAACTTTCTTCTACTTGTTCTTCCTCATCGTTTATGGCATTATTCTGTAACTTGTAAGAATACACAGCCTCTTAGTTTTTAAATAATTAATAATTAATGTTTTTTTATATTATTTCAATGGGAAGCGTATTGATAGTGGTATTTTCGATTCATTATTTTGTATTTGATTAATGTTAGGCTGATTATGTGTGTATGGTGTTAAAAGTGTTTTATATATTGTTATTTTTATCGTGTTATTAATATTGTGTCAAAGAAATCCATGCGCCGTTACGGAATGAACAATGTACATGAAAATCTCTGGAATAAACAGTGCAGGGAGGAAGATCTTTGACGTGAGAAAAAGATGAGAAGCAGAGATGATGTGTAGTACGGCGAAGTTGGATGAAACTGAGAGTTGTATTTGTTAATGTGAAGCAGCAATAAAGAAATGAGGATTGATATAAATAATAATAATTTTACAAACTCTATCAGATCTTCATTGCTGAGAGGTACGTCGTGAGTTGCTACAAGGACTTTAAGATCTTCCACCGCTACATCTTCAAGTACAGACTCCTCAATCATTGCAGCAATGTTTTCAAGCACTTGTCTGTGCATTTGAACAATTCTTCTAGGTACTTCCACTATTACGCCACACCCCGTTCATACAACTCTTTTTAACTTCATTCCAAGAATCGTCTATGTTGTGAATAGCCTTCATGATGTTGTATGACTTGAACCACTCTCGCATAGACTGTCTTCCTTCGCCGTCAGTTTCATGAATTAGTTGGCTAAAAGTGCGGCGATGGTAATATACTTTGAAGTTTGCTATTGCTCCCTGGTCAACAGGTTGTAATATTGACGTAGTGTGTGGTGGAAGGAACTTCACATACACTTTTAAGTCTCTCGGCGTATCAAGTGAGGTTGGATGTCCTGGGGCATTGTCTAAGAGTAATATAACTTTACATTCAAGCACATTTCTATCACAATAGGATTTGACCGACGGGCAAAAACTATTAGAATACCAATCTTGAAAAACTTCCCGTGTGTCCCATGCCTTTCTGTTGTACTGCCACACGACTGGTAGGCTTGTCTTGTCTGCACCTTGCATTGCACGGGGTGTTTCTGAATGGTAAACCAGTAAAGGTTTCAGTTTGAAATCACCAGTGGCAGAAGTGTCAGTCAATCTTTCACAGCTTTGAAACCGCTGGCTTCAAGTTCTTCTTTAGAAATGAATGTTCGAGATGGCATTTTTTCCCAGTGAAGCCCGGTCTCATCAACATTGAAGATGAGACAAGCAGGAATTTTTTCTCGTGCTACAAAATCTTGAAACTTGTCTGGAAACTCAGCAGCAGCTTGAGTGTCCGCGCCGGCGGCCTCACCTGTTATCTGGATATTGTGAAGATTGAAACGCTGCTTGAACCGATGAAACCAGCCTCTGCTGGCAGCAAAAGTCGGATTGGAACTCTCTTCGCCTTCTTCTGTCTTTAACATCTCATATAAAGATTTTGCTTTTGTGCATATGAGATCTTGACTCTTATTTAAATCTTCGATCCAGACTGCTAGCAACTTCTCCATTCATTCTAGGATAGAAGATCTTGAACGAGAAAGTTTTATTGCACTTACAGGTGTTGAACTTTCGCTGGAAAGTTTAATTTTTTCCAGATTTTTAAAAATCTTTCTCACAGTCGTTTCTGACAGACGAAAACCTCTGTCAACAATTGTTACTTTGCCTCCATTTTCCATTCTTCTTATCACCTTCATCTTCAATTCCAAAGTTACGCTTTTACATTCTTTTTTTCTTCATAGGTGGCATTTTTAATGTAGCGTTAAATTATGTATCTCCACCAGACGTTAAAACAAGACTGCCAGCCGAGATAAAAATATGGTACAAATGAAACAAACGAGGGAATCCCCATAGAACAAAGTCGTAGGACAGGGAATCCACAATTCTTCAATCAGAATGGTCAGAGAAAACAAGGATTCCCACGACCAAAGAGAAGCCAATGACTACATTATGTACACACTTTATCATTATTCTTGATCATCGCTGAAAAATTCTATCACTCTTATCTTGCACAATCCTACATCAATGTCATCCTAAGAAACAGTAACGCAATACTGGCTCGTCAGTATTGTGCTACTGTTTCCTGGGATGTAGGATTGTGCAAGATAAGAGTGATAGAATTTTTCAGCGGCGGCCAAGAATAATGATAAAGTGTGTACATACATATTCTTAAGTAAGTAATTCGCGTAATACGAGGCATTTTAACGCGACATTTGAAATTTGCACTAAAGCGAAACCGCGCATAACGAGGTCGCGTAAAGCGGGGTATTACTGTATTTATAATCACTTTGTAAAGATTCACAATACTTAAGAGCACTTTTTTCACAAATCTTATGTTCATGCAACTCTTTCATGGACCTATTGGATACCATTGATGTTTGTGTGTGGTAGTAGCAGTGAATCTCCCATTGTGCACCCTGGTGGTTAAATGTCATTAGCTGTGGTGGTGTGGGAGATATGGTGATTGAAAGTGGTCAATCTGCGCCACTTTCATATTTCTGCCAATGATGCATGTGTCTTGGTGTATCTCTTTTCAGTGAAAACTATCTATCGCAGATCACTGGCATTTGTGTGTGCTAGTAACACAGTCACCTTTCGATCACAACGTTAGCCGAATTTCACTAACTTTGGGAGTGTGGGAAACATGGTGGTTGAAAGTGGCCGATCAAGGATATTTTCGTATGTCGACCAAAAACATGTGTCTCTGCATATGTTACTTTTCTGCCACAACTACGTAGCATAGACCATTGGTGTTTGTTTGTGGTAGTTGAATCGTGTCTCCTATCGTGCACTACGGTTGTTAGATGTCGGTAGCTATGGGGGTGTGCGAGATATGGGGGTTGAAAGTGGTCGACCTGCGGCAATTTCATATTTCTTCCAAAGTCGCTTGTGTCTTGGTGTATCACTTTTCAGCGAAAACTATCTATCGAAGATCACTGACGTTTGTGTGTGATAGTAATAAAGAGTCACCTTTTGATCACAACGTTGGCCGAATTTCGTAACTGTGGTAGTGTGGGAGATATGGTGGTTGAAAGTGGCCAATCAAGGATATTTTCGTATTTCGACCAAAGACGTGTGTCCGTAAATTTTACTTTGCTGCCTGAACTACATAGCGCTGATGACTGGCGTTTGTGTGTGGTAATAGCATTGAGTCTCCCATCGTGCACTATGGTGGTTAGATGTCGTTAGCTTTCAATCCAAATTCTTTACAAACACGAAGTCATGGGTACCAGCTAGTAATAGTAATAAAAAATATAAATAAAAATATAATTGGATCCTAATTAGATCTTAATAGGATAGAATCATCATGCCGGAAACCAAAAGACAGTCAATTCAATGGCAACAGTTCGGTTCTTCAGGAAAAAAGAAGTTCAAGACATAGTCATTGGCATGAAAAGTGATGTGAACAATCTTTTTGAATGAGTAGGGTATTATTTTGTTATTTCTTGGAGATAGATCACCCATTTTCAATGATATAGGATGACCCTACTGGTTCAGATTTTTCTTGCGCAGCAAAAATGCTTTTGTTCATCACTGGAAAAAGTGCATAACAAATGGTGGTTGCTGAAATCTTGTATTTAACTGTGTCATCTTGCTCTCTGTATTTGTTTTCTATTAAAAATAAATAGGCGCCTTAAATACCAAACAAATTTCTTATGAGAAGCACTTACACTTTGTGCTAAAGAGTAATTTTTTCAGTCATGTCGGTATATTATTTCTCATATCTCTAGTAACAAAGAACTGATGATCTAATTATTTTATTAGCTTTATAATTTTGTGAATCTACTAGCAGTCTTGGAAAAATACAAGACTTTATGGAAGATTCCTCTGGACAATGTAACAGTTTAATTAAATGTTTAAATTGTAACTACACCTGCTTCTTCCACTCTAACTTAGTTTTCATTTTTCTCTTTTAGAATCTTTTTTTAATCTGATTCACATGTCAATAATTTTATAATATTACTGAAACCTAGGATTGAACAATGTTTGTATTGCTACTTTGAAGTCCTTGCAGTAAACACTGATTAGAATTTGGACTGTTGCTCTATGATATATAAGGTGTGTTTAAAAAATAACTTCATTTTTATATATATATAAAAAAGAATTTTATTTATTTGTCTACATCGATGTTATCCCCTTCAGAATAGTCCCCATTAAGCCAGCACTTCTTCCAATCCACAAACCTCTTCTGGAAATCGATCTTTGAGCTCTTTCAGTGATACACTTTTAATTTCATCTATGCTTGTAAAACAACAGCCCTTCAAGTTTCTCTTTAATATGGGAGCAGAAAAGAGTCAACATTTTCTGTAAGGATAGGTTGCATTCCCAAGGAGGTAGTGTATTTATAGCTGTTAGTAAGTACCTCCCATGTACCGAAATAGATGTCCATACTGTCTGCGAAATCATATGGATGAAGCTTAACGTAGCTAGGACAAAACTTGTGATAGGCTCCTTCTATCGTCCACCAGATGCAAGCGTAAATATTGCCGAAGCCTTAAGAAATAATGTAAAAAATATAGCACAGCAATTTCCAGACCATACAATAATGCTAGGTGGTGACTTTAACGTGCCAGATTTTGACTGGACTAATTACGTTCACGTTACTGGAGGCAGGGATAAAGCAGCTTGTGAAATCATACTAGACCTCTTCTCAGATCACAATCTTGAGCAGCTCTTAACTGAACCAACGCGATGCCTCAACGGTAAACGAAAATATTTTAGATATATTTGTTACAAATAGGCATGAATTATTCACGGATATTTCTACCACCGCAGGAATAAGTGATCAGAAAGCTGTAAATGCTACAGTAAAACTAACAACCACGCACAAAAAGACAAAAGGGAGGATCATTTACAGATTCGAAAAGGCTTCAAAAGAGTGTTTTAGAGCGTATTTGAGACATAATTACCATACCTTCTTAGTAGCAGGAGGCACCGTAGACGAGAAGTGGCATCGATTCTTACATGTTTAGTCGGGGAAGGTATGAACTTGCAAATACTGAAATGGACAATCAGGGAAGAGAACGATCCCCCATGGTACACACGGGAGGTTAAAAGGTTACTCAAAAAGCAAAGGAAGATATAGACATGATCAAAAAAGACGATGGATCGGACTGATTTAGATAAGTTAGAGGAGATAAGAGGACATGTTAATAATGCGATGCATGAGGCCTTTAATTACTTTTGTGTCAATTCTCTCTCTAAGAACCTCACTGAAAACCTTAAGAAATTTTGGTCGTATGTAAAAAAGTTAGATGTTGTGGAAATAATAAGCCAGTTCTAATAAAAGACGCACGGGAAGTTGAAGACAGCTGCAACAAGGCTACCGTATTTATCACCGAATTCAAAAATTCATTCACACACGAAAACATGACAAACATCCCCACTTTGCGACATCGTGTGGAATTAGAGATGGATCTGATAGAAATTGATAGCGTAGGTATTGTAAAGCAATTGAAACTGCAGAAGTGGAGTAAAGCGCCGGGTCCCGATGGTATACCGGTAAAAGTATTTTCTGAATACGCAGAAGATATTGAACGATTTCTGTCAGATACGTTCCGTAAATCATTAGAAGAGAAAAAAGTACCTTCTAGGTGGAAAATAGCCCAGGTAATTCCCGTTTTCAAGAAAGGAGATTGGAGTGATCCTAGAAATTATCGACCCATATCTCTAACATCTGTCTGCAGCAGAATTCTGGGACATGTCATATGCTCGAACATTATGAAGTTTCTAGATGAGAACGAGTTACTTACACCGTGTCAACACGGAATCCGGAAGAAGAGATCATGTGAAACACAATTGGCCCTATTTTCCCATGACGTAATGAAAGTTATCGATGCAGGTTCGCAAGTTGATGCAGTTTTCTTGGATTTTCAGAAAGCTTTTGATTCTGTGGCACACAACCGACTTATAGCGAAGGTTCGAGCTTACGGTATTTCGGCTCAGATTTGCGAGTGGATATGTGGTTTTCTAACTGGTTGATCACAGTATGTCATTGTTGACGAAGAAGCCTCTTCTAAGATAAATGTTACTTCGGGCGTTCCTCAAGGAAGTGTGATAGGACCACTCTTTTCTTAATATTTATAAACGATCTAGGTGACAACGTCAAATGCTGGTTGCGATTGTTTGCCAACAATGCAGTTATCTATAGGGAAATAAGGTGCTCTGACGATTGCTTAAAAATTCAGCGCGATTTGGATGCTATGTTTGATTGGTGCCGTAAATGGTAGCGTGCACTTAATTGCAAAAAGTGCAAGGCAATGCGGATAAGTAACAAAAAGAATCAGTTTGTTCACGAGTACAAAATAAACAATTCAGCTGTTGACACGGATGATTCCGTGAAGTATCTAGGGGTGATAGTACAAAGCAACATGAAATGGGATATGCACATAACTTCTGCCGTAGGCAAGGCTAATTCTAAATTACGATTCAGAGGTCATATTTTGAGGAATTGTAATACTAATACAAAGGAGATAGCATATAAAAACTAGTGTGTCCGCATCTGGATTACTGTTGTGGAGTTTGAGATCCGTATCGCAAGGTTCTGATTGACTCAGTGGAGACAGTGCAGAGGGGATTCGTGACTTCTTGTTAAAGCCCTTATGAAAACGTCACAGAATTGATACATAGATTGGGCTGGGATACTTTGGAAGACAGACGACGTAGCTTGCATTCGAATTTATTGGAGAATATGCAAAAAAATTTACATTTCGTGTGCAATGAAATACTTCTTCTGCCAACCTATTTAGGTCGCAATGGAACAGAGGGATAAGATTGGAGAAATAAGATGCCGTACTGATGCTTTTATGTATTCCTTCTTTCCTCGCACTATTCGGGATTCGAATGCGTGGGTTTATGATTGGTGCTTAGCACCCTCTGCCACCCACAATGTTTGTGATTTGCAGAGTATGCATATAGATGTAGATGTCTTGTGAATATGGAGGCTGAAGCATCATTAGATTGTTTTTTGCCAAAAATTCACAAGCAAGCAACAATGTGTGAGCAGGTGCATTATCGTGATGCAAAAACCACGAATTGTTTGCCACAAATCTGGAAATTTTCTTCAGACAGCTTCAGGCTAACGACATTGAACTTGAAGGTAGTATTCCTTTTTGGTTGTTTGACCTTGTGGCAAGAACTCGTGGTCCACTATGCCATTAAAATCGAAGAATACGGTGAGCATAACCGTTCTTATTTGACCGAACTATTCGAGCTTTTTTTGGTCTTGGCGATCCAGAATGCCTTCACTGGACAACTGAGCCTTAGTTTCAACTTCATACACTTATGTTTCATCACCTGTTATGACACGTATCGATAGTTCTGCATCATTGTTGACCTCATTTAACGATTCTTGAGCGACTTCCATTCGATGCTGTTTTTGTCCAAAACTCAACACTTTTTGAACAAATTGCTGCAACACATTTCATAGCCAAAACAGATGAAAAAATTTCCTGGCATGAGCCAATTGATAATCCAACCTCATCAGCAACTACTCTAATTGTAAATCGGCGATTGTTCATAATCATTTCTTTCACTTTTTTCAACATTTTCATCAGTTATTGCTGTGCTAGGACGACATGTACGCTCGTCATCTTCAGTGTCTTCATGGCAACCTTGAAACACTTATAACATTCTTAAACCCTTGTTTTACTCGTAGTAGATTTACCAAAAGCAATATTTAATATTTCTAAAACTTTGTTGCACTTAATTCCTTTTTTATAGCCAAATTTATTGCAAATTCTCTGATTCCATGATAGATACAAATGAAAAATCGCCGACTGTATCAAAACACGTGTTAACATTTTAACAGCTGACGAGACTAAATATCCAATGTAGTTCAAAATGTATAGGTGATTTTAAGATATGTTTGCGAACACAACAAGAAAAATGTGCTATTTGAACTAATATAACCCCAAAATTTCAGTAACTTTTTGAACACACATCGTATTTGGGAAGTGTAAAGCTGTTGTTTGTTATGTTCATATACTTACAAGAAAACGGTTGTAGCATAACAGCAGCAATGGTACGTGAGCTTTGTAAATGTTTCTATGTACAAAGATAGTTTACTCTATGAAGTCGTGAGAGGACAGTTGAAAGTTGTTGGTTCGTTGTAGACATGAAAGTTATGCCTTCGGTCAGAATCGAATGAATACTTCTCTTCCACGGATTCTGCAGTCTACAGAAGTCTGTAGTTGGTGACTCCGATGAGGGAATGTTTTGTCTAAAAAGATGGAAGAATAAATCTGGTGTTTTACCTTAACTGTGCAAATACTGTTATTAACTTACATGGCGAGCGTGACAGTAACGCGTGGATAAATTAGTAGCAGAAATCGATATAACATAATTGTTTTCCATTTCCGTGAAAACATGCCGGAAGAGAAGTGTAAAGTTTGTTTATATCGGAGAACTGAGCTGAAGCAGATCAAAGACAATATCATGACAGAGAGTCTACACCAAGTGTTAGCAGAGATCTGGGCAAAGACGACAATAAGAAAGTACTGACAGTAAGAGCGTCGCAGATCAGAGATAGTAACTACCCACTGCAAGGAACAACAGCGACGTAAACAACGGCGCGTGTTTGAGAAGCAGCTGGGTGAAAGAATAAAATGAAAAGATTGGAACTATAACCCATATATTACCCTAGTAATTCAATAACAATTCTTCCTGAAAAGTATCCTAATTTCATTTTATTTGAAATTTCTTTAACAAAGGCTAATTTTCCCATTTTGTCATCGATGATGGCAAATTGCTTTTTTTTTTCACAACAGACAAGGAAACCTTTGACAAAAGTAAAGTTGGACGATTTGCTTTTGAATAGATTTTAGCTTCTGCATGTCCAGTAGTTTAGTCAGTATCTCACGCTTTCAAGTCTTGGTGTATTTGAGCCAAAATGTTTTTTCTTCGGAGTGAGTGATAATAGAAGGTGTCTCAAAAGGGAGTGATATATCTATGAGTGATTTGTTCAATCTCATTCACTCGCAGAAAACGGACTACCTTAACCTTCATACTAAATTAGAAGAAAGTATATCTGCCCTTCATACTAAATTATAAGAAAGTAGCTCTGCCCTTCAGACAGAATTTAAGGCTGACATTCACTCACTAAGAGAAGACAATCTTGCCCTGCAGGTAGAAATCAGGGCTGAAAATAGGAAATTAGTAGACTCATTAAATTTGTCATTTGATTCTAAATTTGCATAGGTCGAAAAATCAACTTTCGGAGCTGCAGCACAAGGTAGTCAGTAATGGATCTCAGTTGGTTCAGATTAGGGAAGAGTTAGGGGATTATCAGGAACTTTGCACCCAACAGAGGGTGAAAGTTTCTTCCCAAGATTACCAGTACCAGTCAGATTTAAGCAAGGAGAAAGAACAAGTTGAGCGAGTGTGGGAAGAAACAATATTATGTAAAACAATGTCAGCTATAGACAAGGAAAAGAAGATAGTTGGGTGGCCTGTCAAGGGGAAGACAATTAGTACTGCTATGGGACACAAAACAAAAATGATCAAACATTTTTTGCATTTGGAAGGGAAACCCGAATGATTCCTTGGGGAAATGGAATCTTATGTATTTCTAGGACCCAATGTTGATTTCATGGTGGGCAGTAAAGGGCTCATATTGGTGGGAGTGAAGTTCGGAATGAAAGGCAGTACGCCAGAGCATACAAGCCATGCTAAACATGTGAAGCTGGATCTGAAAGAGAAGAGGGAAGTATGCATGGGAAAAGAAATGGGTGCATTACAGGTAGTGTCATGGGAAGACGCCAGGTCAATAAGGTCCAGGAAGACCATGTCTCATGTTAGAAATAAATGCTGAAGTTGTTGTTTGGGGAGCACCTGAAACATTCACTCTACTCCGAACAAAACACTGAACATGAGGACATGCTATACCCAATTATCCCTGCGAGGGAACACCATATTTCATGACAGCGAAATTTTCAGTTGTATGACTTAAATATCTCACCCTAAAGACGAAGCCCAAAATCATTCTACTTGTCTTTCGCTCAAGCGAGCAGACAGCTTTGCACAATCGTCAAGGTGATTTATGCGTAACTTTATACTAAAATACCAGGTGAATACTCCAAACACAGCTTTGAGTGCAGGAGTGCGACTGTTGATATACATTCAGTGTCATGTATAACAGTTCTTGTGGCTTTGTCAAACGGTTGCCGATAGCTATGGCAGAACGAGTGAGTGTCAAGTTTATTTTGGTCCAAGTACCAATATGCTTTGTATTGTGTGTTAAATGTTAAGGGACTGTATAAAGTTACAATAGTACTTTCACGAATGAGCATGAAGTGTTACTCTTGGTGGAAGACTGTTAGATACCTCCACTGTTTCATTAATGTTTTCTATTTGGTTGTTCATGTCCATATATTCATGATATAAATGTGTAGCTTAAGTGATATGTATAATTTAAGGGGGTTACACCAATCAGCTAGGTTTAATCTGTTCTTAGTAAAATAAATCTGTATACATTTATATTAGCAGTAGTTTTAGTTATTTCCATTGACGAATTCAGCAATTTTTTTATATTTTTTAAGGGAAAAATGCCTCTTTTGTTACATTTTTCTGAGCAGGGGTGGAGGTGTAGCTTAACAGCAGCAATGGTACATGAGCTTTGCAAATGTTTGTATGTACAAAGATAACTATAGTTTATTCTATGAAGTCATGAGGGGACAGTTGAACGTTGTTGGTTCATTGTAGACATGAAAGGTATGACTTCGGTCAGAATCGAATGAATACTTCTCTTCCACGGATTCTGCAGTCTACAGAAGAAGTTTGGTTGTAGAATAATTTTTGTTGGTGACCCCGATGAGGGAATGTTTTATGTAAAAAGGTGGAAGAATAAATGTAGTGTTTTACCTCAACTGTGCAAATACTGTTGTTAACTTACACAGTGTCCATAGTGTACGTAGTTACATGTTAAAGAATGATAATGGTAAAAAGTAATGAAATTATGGCTTTAAAAGTTGTTTTCTTTCAGTGAGCTGTCAACAATGAAGTCAGTAGAAACCATATGGTTTCTCCTAGCTGTAACTTTTTTTTTTAACTAGCTCTGAAGGCTGAAGTGTATGAAGCTGTGTTGGGAAAAGGGGTTAGAGGGAGGAAATGAGTTGGTAAAATTGTAAATAGTGATACAAATATTTAGATTAATAATATAGGTTTAGCTTTATTCATGCCTTCATTTGGTGCACCATTCTTATAGTAGAATAAATGTTACAGGTTGCTGATGGGATGTCATCATTAAAGTCAATAGCACAGCAGGTTATAGACCGAGCAGGACTAGAAATTCCTCCATCAGAACCCAGTCGCGGACTGTTTGATAGCAAACTACAGCCATCTCAAACATCCGAAGCCCACATACCACCTCTGCTAGGTGTTGCTCCTCTTGGACCAGTACCTCTACAGAAAGAGCATCAGTGTCAGTTTCAGATGATGGAAGCAGCGTATTACCACATGCCTCACCCATCAGACTCTGAGCGGTTAAGGCCATATCTGCCTCGAAATCCATGTCCAACGCCAGCCTATTACAACCAGGTAAGTTTTTTATAATTATTTCTTTTGTGAAATGAGATGAAAACACCAGCAGTTTACAAGTATGACATTTACATGTGGAGGAGCCCTCAGTATATGATTAAAAACAGAATCAAATTATATATATATTTCAGTATAAAACCTTATTCATGCACTAGAGAATGAGTCATTTGGTTCCGGAGTTGTACACACACCGAAGGTTACCCCATGACTGGCTAGGTAGCCGGTGGAAAGAGAGAGAGGGAGAGGATGGTGAGAGTGAACTGTTAAAGAAGAGTACTATCAAAATGTCAGGAATGTCTGTGATAATATATACATATCGTGGGCAGTGATAAACTGAATATTTACAACAAAGGGTACCTAGTATTGATGCAACAAAGAAATTTCTAAAAATTATTACTAGTTAAAATAAATACAAATCATTAAGAAATTACAAATAAGAAGTGATATGTTAAGTGGTAGGATTTTATCAGTGGCTGAGGCCAGGTGGGTGTCTGGTATCCAGGATATTCTGGTACGTAAGTTCCCATCTCCGAGTTCTGGTGCAGTGGTGATTTCAGAGTAACTCTGCCTTCACAGTTAACAGTTGTTGAGGTTGTTGGAATCATGGCTATTGGTTTGTTCTGGTACTGGAAGGTATAAGTTGCGGGAATGGACTGCTTGTGGCCATTCATTCTGACAGAGTTGCTTTGTGGTGGGGCCTATGTAGGAACTCGTGCAGTGGCAGTAGGTTAGCTGATATACAACGTGAGTCGTTGAACATGTGGTGTGTCCAATGATGGGGAAAGTTTCCCTTGTGGTAGGGTTGGAATATTTAGTAGTCGGTGGAAGCATGCTGCAGGTTTTGGAACAAGCTCTATTGCACGGAAAAGATCCATATTGGGGAGGGTATTTGTGGACCAAGAGGTTCTTGAGATTGGGTGGTCTGTTCCTCGTACATGTTTT
This sequence comes from Vandiemenella viatica, assembly GCA_031002005.1. Classification (NCBI taxonomy): domain Eukaryota; kingdom Metazoa; phylum Arthropoda; class Insecta; order Orthoptera; family Morabidae; genus Vandiemenella; species Vandiemenella viatica. The sequence goes on from JARYHS010013630.1 coordinate 109,242,284, forward strand.
AGCAGTACGCTGCACATTCATAACAGAAGAACACTTCACATATTCTAAACTCTTCTGCTTTTCTGTCATTTTGTCCACTGCTGCCATCTAGCATGCACACTGGTACCAAGCAGGCTTTTAAACTTGGTGAGTTTACGTATCTTTTCATCTATCATCCATCATTCTAGGTTGTATACTTTTCAATACACAGCAGTTTGAAACCCAGTGAATCATTTATGCTCGTATTTTTTGTCCGGGTGATTCTACATGTCTCAGATGTCTATTACACATAGATATCAGCAATCTTAATAAATGAGTTAAATTTTTGTTTTCATTCCTGTTCGTTGTTTTGAAGTTATGCATATACAAATTTCAATGATTTTGTCACTAACTGATGATCATCAGAACTAGTAAGTACTTACTGTAGTTGTAGAAAGCTGAAATTCTGTACGCTGATACAGTTTTACTATTAATTCATAAGAAAAATCTAATGTTAACAAATTTCCATATATTTATTCCTTATCTACCCCAAATGTGAAATCATTTTCTATCCTAGTATCTTTATATGTCATCAATTTTCAATATAAATGGAGCTTTCTAACTTTAACCAATGTGTTAAATTTTATTTCGTTCCTTTCCTCACTTTGGAAATGAGTAAAATTCGAAATTTAAAACTGACGTCAGAACTATCAACATGATTCCACAATACTTCCCATGGACCTAGGAACAGGTAATTTGGTGCGAGTGTACAGTTTCACCCCCAAATTATAAGAAAAGTTCAATATTAGCAGTTTTCCTGATACTTGGCCAATGACAACTGCAAATTTGAAACATTTTGGCGCATATTTGTTTCTTAATTGCATTGGTCTGGTTGATGCTATATGCCTCAAAGTTCTATGATGGATAGAGATATACAAGCTTAAGTAACATGTTAAGTTTTACATTTTTTCTGTAGTTAGTTTGGGAGTTGTTGTTGTATAATCTACTTGGATGATTGCATTAATGCAGCAGTCACATCACAAATAAGCAGGACATGTGTCCAGTCTTTGAGATTAGCATACACATTGTCGACGGAAGCATTCGGTCTTTGAAGTGGGATACTGGAAATAAGTTACTAATGTGCAAAAATTAGAGCCAGAAAAGAAACATGACTCAATAATAGGATAATGGTGACAATGAAACTGCCATTAAGCACCGAAAACAATATAGAGTAGGGAATATAACCCTTCACTACAGATCCTTTCTTATTATTGTACCTACCACCTGCACTACCACTCACATTTCTGTCTTCACTGCACACATCTATATAGGTCTCACCACCCAACACCTGTCCTGCAGAATGAATGGCCCCAGTCAAAAAGTTAATACTGCCAACCCAGACTGTGTAGTGACAATTCATGGCAGTTCATATTATTCCAACAATCTTAACTCCTATTTTATTGTTAGAGCTGTCAGAGTTTTAGAGCTGTCAGAGTTTTTCTGGACACCTCTACCTCTTCGGAACACATACCCCTGGCCTCAACCCATTGTCATATAACCTTACTTATGTCAGTATACCTTCAAAAACAGTTTAAAGGGTCCTTAAAACCAACAGCAAATCGGTTTAGAAGCATTTTCCAGTAGGTTGAGAGTCAGAAAACATGTCAGTAAGGAGAGTTTGAGCTATTAAGTTAATCTTTTTAGAAGCCTTTTGGCCACATTCATTTTCAGAGGTGTAAAACGAGACAACAATTCAAATTAGATCTAACACGTGCGTTTTAGAAAATTGTAATTAAGAGATATCATGAACTTGGTTATCTAGCAAGCACACAGAAAATATTGCGCAAGAAACTGTTTTCACCTAATTCTCAAGGTACAGATCGGATATAGCTCAGAATATAATAAAATAATATGCAACATATGAAAAGATAGTCAATAACTAACATGAAAGAAAGTTTTTCAGACAAAATAAGAGATTTCACTGACTTTGCAATTCAACATTTCTGCGGACATACGGGTCTGAGGACATAGAAATGCAATTTAGATTAAAGAGAAGTTTCCACTGAAGACATGGAGTGATTTTCGTAAAGATTCTGACAATATATAAGTTATGAAAGGGAAATTAAGGTTTAAACGTAATGGCTGCTACAAAGTATCATTTTGGAAACAAAGGATTAGCATTAAGGGAAATAGATAATGGGGAAATATTACCATCAGATAGAGAATCAAATTTAACAAAGTTTGAGATATATTACAGATCGGTAGCACTCATGTATTTGTAGTTAATCAGTATCAAAGTTTTTAGCTGACTTTGCACTTGTAGTCAAAGTAGATTTTTACTATCAAATACATTTGTGATCTAGACATGTTATATGTCAAAAGTTGAGGAAATTTTTATAGAATATTTTGATACCAGAATCATTTCACAGACTGGAGAACTGAAGGAATGATAACAGATTAAAGCTTTTACAACTTTAGTCCATAACACCTAGGAGAAAAACTCTCATAACTAAAATTGACGTTTAAAATATGCTTCACAACGTATCAAAATTTCAGAATGATCGGAATAAAAAAGAGGTTTCCCTTTGTCAAATCATAATTTTTAATTTATCAGGAAGTTTGAAGTTGTATTTTTAGATCATACCTTTATCCCTTGAGGTAATTATGAGAGATTGGTGACCGTTAAATATAATCTGTAAGGGTGCCAGACACAATCACAGTTAAGGCATATTTGCTTTATGCTACAACCCCGAGCAAGCAAGATGTTTTACACCATGCTAATATCCTGCCTGTAAACACGTCTCTTACAATTTTACACATTCACAGTGATTTTGTATATATATATTTTGTTAATATATTTCTTATATCTTTCTAATTTTATTATTTATTTATTTACTTTTCTCTCTTGTAACAGATCAAAACTTTATTTTTGAAAAAAGGTAATTTACGTATACTGATTGTCACAGATATTATTCTCTCCCCCCTATTATCATTTGTCAACTTACTCCTGATACGACCAGTGTAATCTGTACCTTTCCATCATGTTTCATTTCTGTTTCATTCATGTGGTAGGATTGGATACGTACACTTCTATCCCCCTGCCATATGTGTCACCTCCTACATGAGTAAGGTTATTAACCAAAATATTGTGAAGCATTTTTAGTGTTCTTTGTGTTCATATGGCGCACCAGCATTCTTCTGTGGTAAGTGACAGGTTATTTTCCCTATCCTATCTTATTTTCGGAAAAATAATAATCTCATGTAGTCATAATGACAGTTAACAGGGTTTCTTACTGGCTGCACAATCTGCCCATATGGTAGCAACCTAACCTAAACCGGTAGTGCTACTTGCTAAAGAGGATCTACACAACCATGGAAGCTTTCTGGTGTACTTCCCAAACACACAGACAAAAAAAAAATGGGATAGCAATCTTTGAGAATTCCAGCTGAGATTGGGAATGGAACCAGGGGCCTTCCCATCTCCAGTTAGGCCACTGAACCACCAGACCACTCTTACAAAAAGGAAAGAGGTCCCACTAAAACAATTCTTGTAAATGTAGGGCCAAGTCTATTCTCTACAATATGTATTCACTTCATTTTCTAAAACAGAACAATTTTTCGCAGTGTAATGTACTGTTGATTTTTTTTATTTTAAAAGTGTTACTTTACCATTATACATGCCAAGTTTTAGTAAACTAGATATTAAAACATCTACCTATAGAAATATCTTAATTGTATTGCTTTTTCAGCCTTACAAATACACAAAAGCCAAGATTTCCCTCAAACCTCTTTTGGGTTTTACTAGTCTTAGAATAAATCATACACTTTATGCCTTCCACTGTATTAAAAATTATGATTGTTAATTTTAAATTGGTGATCTACAACACCAAGAGAAGCCATTGCTTTTTAAGAAAGTTAATTGAATAAACACTATAAATGACTCGGAACAAAATCTCATAACTTTCTATCAGTAAACAGCCACAAAACTTGACCCTATTTGTACAAGAATTGTTTTTTCAGATATATTTCTCAAGTTTTCTAGTTCAATATGCTAGGAGTTCAAAGTACACACCATTTTAACAAAGGATGTTCTCTTATTTATATCATTCGACAGGATATTTCCAGAACAGGACAGTGTGTAACTAATTTTAAACCTGTAATATAAAATTGTTTCAAAATGACATTGCCATTTTTAAAGAATAGCTCTTTCACTTTTGTATCAGACAAACTTCAATATTAATCCAGACTGTCCCCAATCACTTCACTATAATCAAAACCTTTTGTGTATATGTGTTTTTGAGGGTCGGTAAATTCATGGAATTTACTATTTAAAGTTCATTTGCAACAAAACACTTTCTAGTTCAAAAATCTGTATAGATTTTAGGAAGGTTATCCTTTTGAGGCATGATCTGTTTAATGAGGTTGATGTATGATAACCTCTATTCCTCCCATCCTCCCCCCCTTTTCCCTCCACATACTTTGTCATCCAGCAATAGCAATCAATGTCTGTTGACAAGTGCTAGCCACTCACTGCATCCTGCAACATTTCCCACACATAATATGAAATCCTCGACAGTTTTTGTCTGCACCTATAGCTTGATCTTGTTTTGTGAATGAATAATTCACAATACCTCTAATAGGCTACTGTACAAACTTCATAACTTTTTTGGTGCAAGATTTGGTTTCAGCTTCCATTTTGGTGGCCCATCTGCTCCAAATGCCCAGAAATGCAGTGCTTGTTAATAGAGGATAAATTTTTCGTTATATTTTATAAAGGATCCCATCATTTTTAAGCCTATGAAGTGGAGAAGTGCTGACTTCTCAAAATCTCGTCATATCTGTATCTTTCAGTTCTTGAGGAACCTATTTGTTCAGCTTTTCCATTCTTCCAATCATACTTAAAATGTCCTAAGGTTGTTTGACACAATTTAATTGCAATGGAGTGATCACTCAGGTGGCAATTTCCCTACACTCCTTTTCCCCCTTTCCTGCACCCACCTACATTTGCCTTCTAAAAATTTCAACTTTAAATTCTTTCAACATTTTTGGTAAATTATTCATAATATCTCTTGGTAATTCTGGAGAATTCCTGCAACTTTTTGAACTTTTGGACTCAGTAAATTACAATAAAAGTGAATGATTGCACAACAAATGATTGAAATTGGTATCTGAAACAAAACTTTTAAATGCTTGATTGCATTCAACTTCAGTGAAAGAAGCTTAGATATTTTACATTGCCTCTGCCTTGCTATGACTGTAGTTAAATCCATTAAGAATTTTTTCTCAATTTCTCTACTTTTGGAGTGTCCATTAATTGTGTAAGGTGAAATGGGGGGGGGGGGGGGGGTTCTGGCGAATCTCACCAAGTGGAAGGGGGTGGGGGTCGATGGAAATCTCACGTCATTATTGGGGGGGAGGTCTGACTAGATCTCACCAAATCTCACCAGGGGGGGGGGAGGGTCCAGAATTCTGGAAAAACACCACACGTAATTAATGGACATCCCCTTTCAATATTGCATTTATGCAAAAGTTAAAAAAGACTATTTGCATATATTCCGGTTATATCTATATGAAAACTGCATGAAGAAAATGGAAAATATAGAGATGGGAAGTTTAAAGTATAAAAGTAACCTTTTTATTTCTGGCAATTTTATTAAAAACTTCCAAATCCACTTTTTTTCTATGCATAAGAGAACATACATTATATTCATCAGTCTGATTTTGTCATGTTTCCGCTGCACCAAATAGTTGCAAAATTGTTTAGAATCTTCTCCAAATATGTTCTTATTCTTTAACATTTATTGATAAGCTTTATCAGATAAAACACAAATAGGAGGCTTGTACTAATCACTCAGAGAATTTAGAAGTACCCAAAATGTTCCACATTGTGGAATTATGATTTGTAAATTGTGTTCTTCAAACAACGGGAGACCACTATCTTCACAGAATCCATGAAATTATTACACATCTTAAAAACTTTTTAGCAGTAATTATTACCATCAGAAAAAATATAATAAGCACTGAAAGACATAATGTATACATACAATCTTATATATAAAAATGAATGTTTGTATGTATGTTCGTCTTATACGAGTTCCTGTACTAATCATACGATTGTGATGAAACTTTGGTGAGTAATTTTGTGCACATGTGCGAAGGTTCCTGACAAGAAAAATCCAAAAAATCACCCCTTCCCCCTTTACAACCCTTAGTTTTATATGAAACCACATTTTTATCCGATTTCGATGTAACTTTGCACGCATGTACTTTAAAATAAACAGAAAAATACTGTCAATGTTCTGTTTTCAGAAAACCAACTCCTCTCCTCTCCCCCTTTCAACCATCAAAATTTTTACCAAAGTTTTTAATACACCCGCACAATTTTTATCCGATATCAATGGAACTTTTCACAGATATTCTCTAAAAAAAAAAAAAAAAAATGCTGTATACATATGATTTTCGAAAACCTATCTCCTTTGCCCCTTTCCACCCCCTTTACATATACCCACAGTTTTTATCCACTATCGACGGAACTCTCTCCCTCTTCCCCTTTCCACCCTCTTAATTTCTGTAAACATTCTTTTTACATACCCACAGATTTTATCAGATTTCAATGTTCCTATTCACACATCTACTTTTAAAAAAAAATACTGTATACATTTGATTTGTGAAAACCCAACCCGTCTCCGCCTCTCCCCCTTTCTACCTCCTTAACTTTTGTTAATGCTCTTTACACATACCCACAGTTTTTATCCACTATCACTGGAACATTGCATATATTTGCTTTAAAACCAACAGAAAAATACTGTTTAAATTTGGTTTTCATAAACCCTACCCCTCTCCCCCTTTCCACCCTCTTAATATCTATAAACGTTCTTTATAGATACCCACAAATTTCATCCTTTGAGTAGTCCTTTGCAGATGTATACATTAAAACAAACAGAACAATACTGTCTAAATTTGATTTTCAGAAACCCAACCCCTCTCACTCTTTCCACCCAATTAATTTTTGTCAATGTTGTTTATACAAAGCTACAGTTTATGTCCGATATTGAAGGAACTTTGCACGCATATTCCTTAAATCAAACAGGAAAGTACTGTCTACATTTGGATTACAAAAATTGAATCCCTCTCCCCCTCCCCCAATGTATGCCGGGCACCATACATACTCTTTAAAATAAGTGAAAAATAATGCTTAGATTTATTTTATAAAACTGCACCGGCTCTTCCTCTTTGCCACTCTTAAGACTACTTTACACAAGTAACTTTTACATTTCTTGCATTGGTAGGGATATCTGCCAAATTAGATGGTGATGGAGAATTTTTAACTACAATCTGATCAAAATGGATATAACATCAGTACTTTCACATCCACCTGCTGAGCAATGCTGGGTACTCTGCTTTTGCAGAAGACGGAAGACCGAAAATATTGTATAACCCAAAGCACCAGAATAAACTTTTTCAATTTTAATTTAATGGATAAAATCATTGTCTTTCAGTTATTTGGTACATGTTAATATACTTGTTTTCTATATGCGTACCCACTTAAGAAATAAAAAAAGGCATTGCAACGCATGCCTGGCAAAGCTAGTAAAACAATAAAGATAATACTGTTTTTATGTAAAATATATTATTTAAAAATGTGTGTGGTGTATTCTTAATAAGCTACAAGGATGAAATTGACCTTTTTTCAAACAGTATACCTGTTTCTTTGTCTGTGAATCACACAAAAACTACTAGACGGATTTTCATGGGGTTCAAATATTGTACAGCCCAGGGCTCTAGGGGAAAAATGAGGTATGTTTTTTATGTTGTTGTCATGTTTATAGCTGTGGAATGAAGGAAGAAGTTGCCATATTTTTAATTTGTTTATTGTATCTATTAAAATGCTACATGTAAATTACTTCTCGCAGTCAAAGTGTTTGCAGTCATTGAAAATAACCATGAACAGTGCACTGAAACAGTAATGTTAGAACAAATTAATTTAAAGTTATCCTCAATAACTTTTCAGCATCTGCTATAGTCCTCTTCATGAACGAAGGCGGCTCGCGCAGAGAGAGAGTGAAAGAGAGAGAAATACTAATAGCACATGGTATGCGATTTTGCCACATTTCCTGCCGGACACGAGCGATTTAGGGTGGGGAAGAAAGTGTAGTAATTGCGCTACTACTACTAATACTTCTACTATATAATGATAATAATAATAATAATATGCATTGTAGCAACCCTTTATATGATAATACTATCAAGAGAGACAAGAATGACAAAGTTTCAGCCGCAGCAAACAATTATGTTCCAACTATTACAACAGTGAACAACCTTCAATAAATGAATACAAAGCACTTTAACTACTTTTACATACCATGCGTATGTCATTGCTTAGATTTTGTTAAGAAAAATAACAAGTAAAAACAGACACAGTTAAATTGAGGTAACTAAGATACATTCTTATCCTGATATACCGTCATGATTTATATGTATCTGCGATTTTCGAAGTACAGTTTCTTTCTGCCACAAATCCCTTAACCTGTGCCCACACAAGCTCGATAGGATTGTACTGACAGTGATACGGTGTCAGATGCAAAACCCTGTGACTGTGTTCTTGAGCAATAGCATCAAGTTCATATTTCTTCTCGTGTGGCCGGTTCATTTGAACTGATTGCAATAATTCTGTACGAGTCTGAGAAGCAGAGGTGGAACTGAATTACTGGAAAGCCATTCTATTATATCAGCCTTCTTACTGTTTGTACTTGGTGCTCTATCTCTTATAACCGAGTGATAACTTGCATTATCATGGAATGTGGGGCTAGATATGGTAGGAACTGGTTTTTGAACCACTGACTAAATGTTGCAGCATTCATTTCACTGCTATGTTTGGACCTAAAAACTAATTTACTTTCAGGAATGAAACCAGATGCAGCAGACCCAGCATGGCAAATGATTAAACTGGCACCTTTACCAGTCGGAACTTTCAGGCCCCCTAAACTATCATTCAACGTCCAACAAGTACTTTTCGTGTAATTCTGGTTTACCCAAGTCTCATCCAAGTAATAAATTTCAGTATTTCCTCCTTCTTGTCTTATTTTATGCATTTTCCTCAGGAACATGGCCCTTGCAGCAGCGATATCTGAACATTCCATAAGAAACTTCCTCCCATCATTACATTTCGCGTATTTGAAACTCATATCATTTAAAATACGTAACATGGATGCTTTACTTCCCTGGAACCCTATAGATTCGCGCATTATTAGTCAGTTTTTTCGCAGTAGAAAATTTTCCTGCAGCATGCATGTTGTGTATCTTGCGCCTGAGAACGTCTTTATTAAAGTCATCTAAACCTGTCACAGGCTTTTGGCGCCTGTGATGTTTACTTGGTGTCTTCAAAAGCACGCTCCCACTTGCCTGTAATGAAGATTTACTATCCTTAACTATTCGTTGCACAGTTCTAAGACTAACATCACACGCTTCAACAGTTCTCTCTTGAGCTTTGGCAACTTTGTAGGTTGGCACTCCAGTGACTGCCTCGCGCTTAAAATATGTATAAACTTTAAAAATTTGTTCTCTGCTTCGCCTATGCAGAACCTGACACTTATGCTGTTCATCTTCTATTATTTAGTATAGGAATTATAGCAATACTCACTGCCCACTACACAAAAACTTCGAATTCGACACTCGTATAACCACGACAAGTACTGGATTGTTACTGAAATCGATTGGCTATTTGCAGAGTGATGACATGTCTGCGCAGAACCTCGCTAAACTGGGCCGCCATCGCTCGTGGAGCGCACTATAGTAGAGGTATAGATCAAGAGTATTGTTGAAAATAAGACTGATGTTTGTAGAGTGCACTTGATGTTGCTTTATTTCTTGCTGGTGAAATTTTCAGTGTGGTTGCAAATCTTATATATATATAAAAATAGACGTGTTTTTTCCTATATTTCACTTTTCAGCCACCACTACCTAGCACAGATCACTGATATTTGTGGGTGGAAGTAGCATGGAGTTTCCTGTCGTGCACAACGTTGGCCGAATGCCGATAGCTGTGGGGATGTGGGAGATATAATGATTAAAGTTGGTCAGTGCAGGGCGTTTTCATATTTCGACCAAAAATTCGTATCTCCGTATACTTCTCTTTCCTGCCACAACTACATAACATAGACTTTGGTGTTTGTGTGTGGTAGTAGAATCGTCTTTCCTGTCGTGCACTATGGTTGTTAGATGTCGGTAGCTATGGGGATGTGGGAGATATGGGGGTTGAAAGTGGTCGACCTGTGGCAATTACTACTTCTGCCAAAGACAAAAGTGTCATGGTGTATCACTTTTCAGCGAAAACTATAGATCACAGATAACTGGCGTTTGTGTGTAGTAGCTAGCACAGAGTCACCTTTCGATCACAACAGCGGCCGAATTTCAGAAACTGTGGTACTGTGGTAGATATGGTGGTTGTAAGTGGCCGACCAAGGATATTTTCACTATTTCAACTGTCTCCGCATATTGTCACTTTTCTGCCACAACTACATAGCATAGAGCATTGGTGTTTGTGTTTGGTAGTAGAATCGTATCTCATGTAGTGCACTATGGTTGTTAGATGTCGGTAGCTATGGGGGTGTGGGAGAAATGAGGGTTGAAAGTGGTCGACCTGTGGCAGTTTCATACTTCTGCCAGAGACAAAAGTGTCATGGTGTATCACTTTTCAGCGAAAACTATAGATCACAGATAACTGGCGTTTGTGTGTAGTAGTAGCACAGAGTCACCTTTCGATCACAACAGCGGCCGAATTTCAGAAACTGTGGTACTGTGGTAGATATGGTGGTTGTAAGTGGCCGACCAAGGATATTTTCGCATTTCAACTGTCTCCGCATATGTCACTTTTCTGCCACAACTACATAGCATAGAGCATTGGTGTTTGTGTTTGGTAGTAGAATCGTATCTCATGTAGTGCACTATGGTTGTTAGATGTCGGTAGCTATGGAGGTGTGGGAGATATGGGGGTTGAAAGTGATCGACCTGTGGCAATTTCATACTTCTGCCAAAGACAAAAGTGTCATGGTGTTTTTTTTTTTTTTTTATTTTATTTCCTGATTTTACATAGCCTACTACCTTGTTACCTAAAGTAGGCCCTTAGTTTCTACAGTTTTATTCTTAAAACAATTTACTTTATTTTTTGTTAATAATATATCTGGATAATTATTTTTAAGGATTTAATGGATTTAAGTATTCTAATAGTAAATCTACTAATTATTCTAATAATTAATATACCACTTAATCTACCAACTAATCTACTAATTAATCTACCATCTTACTAATTCACACCAAAATCAGCAATTGTCTTTGTATTTTCATACTTCTAATTAATAAACTGTCTATTTGTATACGTTCTTCTTTTACCACTGCTGGCCTGCGTCGACATCTGGCCGCTAGCTGTCTCTGCTGATGCAGCGGGGCGACTGCTGACATGCTGACCACAAAGTGTCGTCAGCCAGCTTCACGTTCCAGGTAGTGGTCTCGTTCTTCTCCGGTTTGTCCCTGGAGCCACCTGCTCCCCCATCAGGAGTTCTCTCCTGGAATCAGAGCAGGCCACCCCCTGAGCCCTGGAGAAGGTGCCTCTGGCTTCCAGAGGCACTACGATGAATTGAGTCTTTGCCGTCTTCCTGGTGCAGGCACCGCCTTAGTCATGGGCAGTGCTTGTAGTCAAATTTGGGTTGTTCTTTACTCTTGAGTTTCTTCCTCTCCTGTCCTTCTTTCTGCTTCTGATGCCGGTTGCTCGCGGCGTCCCCTACGCTCTGCCTGTTTCAATTCAACAAATCTCGCCTTCTCGCGCTGCGACGCTAGATTAGCAGCTTCATCCAGCAAGTGCCAGAGCTCGGTATCACGCAGTATATCGTATATTCTTCTGTTCTGAAGTTGTATTTGGAGATATGCTCTTGATTCTTCAGTTTGTTTGCACTCCCAAACCACGTGCTCGGGAGTACTTACTTCACCACAGTCGCACCTGTTTGTTTCTTTGAGGCCTCTCTGTTCTAAGAAACTGTTGTATGGACCATGGCCAGATATGTAGTGTATGAGCCCTGGAGATGGTTGTAGGTGAGTCATGTTCATTCTCTCTTTCACGCAAGGAAGCATGTCGAAGGTCCTTCTGCCCGTGTTGCTGTTAGTCCATGTTTGCTGCCATTCATCCATCAGCGCATCCCAAATATCTTTTTTGGTTTCAACAGGCCTTCCAATTATTTCAGCAGCTTGGTCATACCTTCCTTTTTTAATCCAGTATAGCGCTCCTCGCTTCCTTACTTCCAGGTCCAGGGGCCAGATACCGAGTATAACCGTTAGGGCATCTGTGGCCGTTGTTCTGTAGGCCCCAGTTAGTCGGAGCAGAATTCCTCGCTGCGTACGGCGAAGCAGCTCCTTTGGTTTGACCTTTCTTAGGTGCTTGGCCCACGTGCTTGCAGCGTATCCAGTAATGGAGGTCAGTATTGCATCGTGATATCTTCTTATGACGAGCGGAGGCAGATTAAACCGTCGTTCGCCAATGCTTATCAATTTGTGCATTACCAGTGCTGCTCTTCCACATACTTCCTCCATGTGAGACGCAAATTTCAGTTGTTCCTCCAGGTTTACACCAAGGTAGCGGACTACTGCTTTTCTCTTTATTGTTTTTCCCTGGATCCTAATTACCGGATTTCGTTTGAGTGTTCCTTTTAGGAGCATGTAGGTCGTCTTTTGTGGGGCTAGGTTTAACTTAACTGCTGCACACCACTTACTCAGGCAATCCAATACTGCTTTGCATTTTGTTTCGAGTTCCTGCCTGGTGTCCGCGTCTATCAGAAGTGCGAGATCATCGGCGAATGCCACCACACCCAGCAGTTCTGACATTTGTTGCAATATTTCCATGACCGGTTCCAAACCAATGTCCCAGAAAATTGGTCCACACACTGATCCCTGCGGGCAACCTTTCGTCAGTCTTTTCTCTATGTACTTGTTGGGGCACCGCAATTTGGCATATCTATTTCTACAATAATCTCTAAAACTGGTATAGAGGTTTTTTGGACAGTTGATGTTTCTTAAGCGTTCGAACAGCGCGGGCCACCAGAGATTGTCGAATGCGCCGGCGATATCCACAAATACTCCCACCACATAATTTTTGGAAGAGTTTTGAGCTATTTCCATTAAGCGGTTGATGGCGTCCTCTGTTGACTTGCCTGCTCTGAACCCATACTGATTTGGGTTCATCCCATGTTTTAATCTATGTTCCTTTAGTTTCTTGCAAAGTATCTTTTCTTGTACTTTCCCTAGAACATTGAGTAAGCAGATTGGACGATAGGATTTTGGAAGTTGTGGGTCTTTGCCTCCACCTTTCGCTATGATAATCACGTCACTCGTTTTCCATGCATTTGGTATTTTTCCCTGTACCAGGCATTCGTTAAAAAGTTTATTTAAGGTTGGAACCAGTTGGATGACCAGCTCCTGGAGGACCTCTGCTGGTATCCCATCAGGTCCAGGTGCTTTTCTTTTTGGAAGGGAAAATATTGCCTCTACTATCTCTTCATCTGATATGACGCATTTTTGATGTTCACTCTCGTAGGGATCCCACATTTTTTGACGCAGTTCACTTTGCCGATCTGTCTCGTTTTCTGTATTGTCATCTGGAAGTAGCACGGCAAGTAACTCCCGTGCAGTTTCCATCCAGTTGGTGGTCATAGATCCATCCAGTTTTCTTACAGTAGACAAGGTTGTAGGTGGCCTAATTTTGCCAGCGGCAATCTTGTAGGGGATGCCCCATGGGCCTGATCTCATATTTTGTCTGACGAAGGCTTCCCAGCTTTTTTGTTTTGTCTTCAGCAACAGATCCTTGAACTCTTGCTTTTTGTTCCTATATCTATCTAGAAGAGTCTGTCTCTCTTCTGTAATGAGGCAACGTTGATATGCTTTTCTTGCCTTCCTCATTGTGATTCGTAGTTTCTGCAATCTTTCTGTCCATGGTTTGTCTTTTACTCCCGTTGTTTTCTTTAGTGGAATTGCAGTTCTCATTGCGTCCTGGATTGCTCGAATTGTTTCTTCCGCAGCCTTGTCCACATCAAAATCTTTATCTTCGACTTGGGGGGGAATAAAGCAACTCCTCAACCTTGGCCAGTTGGCTTTGCTGATGTCATATAGCCGTTGAATATTGGTACAGGCGCCTTCGCGCGCACCGTCTCGCAGTCTTCCCAGTTCGAACATAATTAGATTGTGATCACTGGTGGTTTGGTTCTCAATCACCTTCCACCCGCTTACTAGGTTTCCTGCTCTTCGATTTGCTAAAGTTATATCTATGTTCGATTTGGCACCTGCTCGGTCACTGAACGTGTATGGATTGTTTGGCTCGTTTTTGACATACAGCTGTAATTCTCCAATCAGCTCGAGTAACTTTTCTCCTCGTGCGTCTGTACGACCGCTGTGCCAGAGTGCAGATTTGGCATTTGCATCGGCAACTATCACCGTAGGGCTGTCGCCTATGGCTGTACATATTTCCCTAATCTTGCAAAGATAGGGATCAATATCGTCTCTGTATTGGAAGTACATGTTAACGAGGACTACGTTTCCCCATTGCGTACCTAACTCCACACACACCGTATGTTCATCGCAGAATTGTGTTATTTTTGTGACTGTGATTTGCTTATTGAAGACTATGATGGCACTCATTGGTTTTTTCCCTGTCGAGATTATCTGAGACGTCACTGGCATGTGTGAGATTTTCCCTTCCCTGGAATGGGGCTCTTGAAGACAGAGGATATCTATTTGCATTTCCTCAGCCAGTTTACTCACTTCATGCAAAACCAGACTGGTTCTCCTGCAGTTTAACTGTGCGATCTTAATTCTCTCTGCACCCCTACTCATGGATGCCGAGTATGGATATTGCACTGTGGCCACGGCTGTCTCGAGTCAAGCATTATTCTTCCATGAGTCATCACAAAATGACGATAAATTTGATCTGGATCAAAGATTTCGTTCCGTCTGTCAAATACTTGCTTGACTATAGTGAGTAACTGGGCTGAATTAGTAGGTATATTGTTTATCTTAAGTTGAATACGATCAATTGCCTCTGGTTGCGGAAATGTGATGTTTTTGCCATTTGGATGTGCTATTCTGGTTAGGTGGCGTAACGCCATAGTGAGATTTTGTGTTTCCTCTAGTCTAGCAAGCTGCAGATTGTTTTCAAACTTTTGGTAGATATGGTCTGGAGCTATAGCAGCGTGTCTTGGTTTTTCGTTCGCTCGGTTTTTGGAGGCGCCACTAATTTTGCAGTAGTTGGATGTCATTGGAACTGGTCCTACCCACCCAAGTCCAGCTCGTTTTGGTTGAGGTCTAGGAGAAATATCACAGATGGTAGAAGTAATCTCTGAGTGTTGGAGGATAGATTCATCTGTCTGCGTGCTTACGCTGTTTGCTGTTTCCTTCCCTTCTTGCAATATTTTCTCCCTGTATCTTGCAGCCCTCTCTGCGTTCCTCCTCTTCCTCGATGGCGTGTTTCTTGTTTTATTCCTCTTTCCTTTCCCTACTGTTTCTTCTATTAGGTTGATAATGATACTCAATAATTGATCTTTGTATGGTTTATCCATCCTCTTGGAGTTCCTTCTACTGTCCATAATCTGTTCTGTTTATCAATCTTTGAAGAAACAGTTGGTATGTCGGACAATCTTTGCCAGATTTGTTGCACGATTTTCCCCGTTTCCTGCATGGGATACAAACAGCTGACTGTAAGGACTTGCTACAGCCTTCTTTCTTGTGGCTAGTTTCTCCACAATGTTTGCAAGCGGCCGACGTTTGGGTACAATGTTTGCTAATATGACCATAATCGTAGCAATGCATACATTTTGGTACTACCGTGTAATCTTTTGCGGATATGGCACTGAATTCTATGTATATTTTTCTTTGCTGCATTATTTGCTTCCTTATTTCAGCACTTACTTCAACAACTTGATGGACAGTGCTTTTATCTCTGGGGCCTGTTCGAAATTTTGACTTGAACCCCTCCAGAAATTGTTGTCTTTCTATTTTTCCTTCAAAATTTTGTTCATATACTTTTTCTGGGATTTTGCATGGCTCAAGTGACGTGGGTACGTCGTACAGAATCAACAGTGGTTTCCTTTTCCTCGGCATTTCACACTTCAGATTTTCGTTTAGTTCTTTATTTTCCATAATTTTTCTTACATCATCTTGAGATGCTGTTTCTACGATTACAGCATTGTTTGTGCTACGTATTTTGTTTATTTTTATCTTATCTTTCCCTGGTTTTATGATTCTGGTTAGTTTATCAGCAACCTGTTTCGGAGTTTCTCCATTCTTGGAAGTTATGAAGACGGCTGCACTAGTAGCTGTTTTTTCTATTTTTGACTTTAATGTAGGTTCCATCCCTGATTTTGTCACTGCTGCATAACTAGATGCTGACAGTTTTTTCTGCACGTTCAGTTCTCTGTTCTCTTCTCTGAGTGTCCTTATTTCTTTCTTCATCTCTTCATTTCTTCCCTCTATGTGAGCCATAGCCACTGCGAAGGAAGCAAGGTTGTCCTTAAATTCCCTCAGTTTGAACTCAGTCATTTTTTGGCCTAACAGTTTGTTAACATAATTAACAAGTTTTTCGTACCTGCTGTTAACTGTGTCGATGCACTCCGATTCGGGATTTAAGCTCTGTTGTGTATTGCTATTATTGTTACCTTCAGTCGAGTCCATGATGTCAGCTGAGCCTTGAGGCAGGCGAGGTGTTGACTCACGTCAGCTGGACGCCAGGGTGCTGACGGTGCGCTCTGACGCACCCGCTCCGTGACGTTGAAGCACTGACGCGACGCAGCAGCGCTGCGGACGATGACCGTTGACTCGTGGCACTGCTTTCCAGTTCAGTAGTTAGACAAAATCACTCATACAACGTATATTTTTTTACATGCACTGACACGCACTATTTACACCAGCACAACTTGTTTCGTCACTTAACGATTGTTTTATCCCTCGCGAAATGCATTCAGCGGCAAGAGCGACAGTGACACACAACCGCACGCGGCAGCCATCTTAAACCATGGTGTATCACTTTTCAGCGAAAACTATAGATCACAGATAACTGGCATTTGTGTGTAGTAGTAGCACAGAGTCACTTCGATCACAACAGCGGCCGAATTTCAGAAACTGTGGTACTGTGGTAGATATGGTTGTTGTAAGTGGCCGACCAAGGATATTTTCGTATTTCGACTGTCTCCGCATATGTCACTTTTCTGCCACAACTACATAGCATAGAGAATTGGTGTTTGTGTTTGGTAGTAGAATCATATCTCATGTGGTGCACTATGGTTGTTAGATGTTGGTAGCTATGGGGGTGTGGGAGAAATGGGTGTTGAAAGTGGTCGACCTGTGGCAATTTCATACTTCTGCCAAAGACAAAAGTGTCATGGTGTATCACTTTTCAGCGAAAACTATAGATCACAGATAACTGGCGTTTGTGTGTAGTAGTAGCACAAAGTCACCTTTCGATGACAACAGCGGCCGAATTTCAGAAACTGTGGTTGTGTGAGAGATATGGTGGTTGTAAGTGGCCGACCAAAGATATTTTCGTATTTCGACGAAAGGCATGCGTCTCCGCAGATTTCACTTTTCTGCCACGACTACATAGCATAGAGCATTGGTGTTTCTGTGGTAGTAGAATCGTGTTTGTTGTCGTGCACTATGGTTGTTAGATGTCTGTAGCTATGGGGGTGTGGAAGATACGGGGGATGAAAATGGTCGACCTGCGGTAATTTCATATTTCTGCCAAAGACGCATTTGTCACGGTGTATCACTTTTAAGTGAAAACTATCAATCGCAGATCACTGGCGCTTGTGTGTGGTAGTAACACAGAGTCTCCCATCGATCACAACGTTGTCCGAAATTCGGTAACTGTGGGAGTGTGTGAGATATGGTGTTTGATATTGGTCGATCATGAATATTTTCGTATTTCATCCAAAGACTTGTGTGTATCCGTAAATTTTACTTTGCTGCCGGAACTACATAGAGCAGAAGACTGGTATTTGTGTGTGGTAATAGTATCGAGTCTCACATCGTGCACTTTGGTGGTTAGATGTCTATAGCTGTCTATATGAATTCTTTACAATCACGAACGAAGTCGTGGGTACCAGCTAGTAAGGTAGTAAAATTGATCATGCTGGTTCCTGTTATGGGAGATTTTACAAAAAACATGCGGAGACTATTCTTGGGTCTGTGACTAAACGATTCATTTAAGCCTCGAAATTGAGTAAGCAGTTGTAAGAAAAATTGTTTGCTGTTATATTTTGCCTTCTATCATATCGTCAAAATAAATGTTAAATATATTGAATGAATGTTCTATTGCACATACTTCTGTGGTTTGTTCAGAGAGCAGCTCATACATTAGTAACTAAAAAGAAATTATGACCAGCAGCTAAAGTCCACATGACATGTATTGAAGAAGCTAAGGAAAATTTCGTATCAGTTTCAAGACAAATGTATACAGATATTTTTTCTCGGTAACATTTCTAATTAGTACACATTTGATTATAATAAGTGTATTAATCTGATTGTAATGATGTTGGGTTATGGATTAGATAAAATTTTAATTCGATAATAGTGACAATGAAACTGATGTTAGGCTATGAAAATATGAATGATATCAAACTTAACCCATCGCTTACCAAAAATGAAAGCAGGAATGCTAGAATATACGTTAAAGCATGAAAACATTTTATAATATTTTGGTTAAAAAAAATCCTTAATCATGTAAGAAGTGAGACATATACATATGGCAAGGAGAAAAATGTGTATGACTGACCAAAGGATGAATGAGGTGAGAAGTGTGGGGAATGCAGTAGTAGGGGAAGGGGGGGACTGATCAATGATAATTTGGGGAAAATATAATCACTGTATCAAACAGTCAAAGCAAAATAAAATGATTAAATTTTCTAAAAAAAATATATATTTTTGATCTGTTCAAAAAATAATAATTACAACCAACAAATTTCAACAGTTGCCATTGCTTCCACACCACACGTTCTCTTCTGTACAGACTTGCAATCTTTGGCAGACACATCTGTTCCAGTCATGAACCACTTCCCAGGTACTCCCAAAAACCATCACAGTCCCTTAATTTTTGTTGATTCTTATGCTACCATCAACCATTCACATAACTCTCATTTTTTATTTCCTTGGGCTGACCAAAATTCATTACCCAGTTCTCTCCTGTCCTGGAGAGGGGCTTTGTTGCAGGTATGACTTTTTATGTTCCATCTCCAAAATGTGTAACCTCCTTCTCAAAATCCTACCTATTACTCCACACACACACACTTTTCAGCAGACTCACAATCTGAAGAACTTCGTGGTTCGAAAGTATTATCTTTCTGACTCTTAGACTACCATATGGATCATAGATCATCCAGCCATTACAACCTATCACAGGGAAATATTTTGCCATAATTGTAAGTGCCACTTGAACTACTACCTATTTACCAAATTACCTGCCTCCACTGCACAGCTTCTTACAGTGACCTCACCGCTGAACAACTGTCCGTCAAGATGTATGTCCTCTGGCAAACAGTTTATACTACAAGCTTATAACATCCAGTGGCAGCCTGTTCTAGCTCACACAACTCTAACAGTGTCAATACCTGTTTTACAGTGAGAGCAGTCAGAATTTTTCCTGATACTACTACCCCTTTGGAACTCTGTAGGTGGGAACTGGCCTACCATCGCATCCCAGACCGAGGCATTCTCCTGGTTTCAACCTATGTCATGAAACTACCTGTAAGCCGGCCGCATAATAAGTGTACAACTATTTATTAATTTTTAAAACAGATCTAAAATGTTTTTATATACTTACTTGAAAATTAATTAATTTCATTTTATTTTACTTTGACCTGTTGTTACAGAGATGGTACTTTCTCACAATTATTGTTGATCAAATTCTCTCTCTCCTCCCCACCATTGCATTACCAATCCTTCTCACTTGGTTCATCTTTGGCTCAGTCCTGTAACAGGTGTGAATGTGTAAACATCTTTCCCCGTTCCATAGATCTCTCCTATTACATGATTGCGGTTTTTTTTTTTTTCAAAAATATTGTAAAGTGTTTGTTCTGTCTCTCCTGCATTCATCTATGATAATTGAATAGTTATATTCACTGTCCTTCCTTTTTGATAAAATTTTAATTACATCATATGTAGTAGGGATGTAACGGATCTCTGCATCCGCAAGTGTGGAACTTTCGCGTGAAATCTCACATCCACAATATATATTGTGGATGTATAATGGATGTTTTGTTTACATTGCAATATACATTATTCTTTTTTCTTAGCTAACAGCTGTGTGGTTGGGTTTTTTTTCTGACGATCTTGCAATAAAAATAACAATGAAATAAATGGTGTTATTACCTAAGCAACAAATTTACAAGTTTAAACTTGCATGTAAAGTAAAGTGCCTACTTCACGGTCCAACATATAGGACATCCGTATAGAACTACAATAGGATGCGCTCACCCATTCACTCTAGTAAAAGGAATCCAACAAAATGTTCCAAGAAATCCTTTCCACTCGTACTTTTTCATGGCACACCATGTGTCCTTATCACATACGTGCAGGATTTTTCCACCAATCATGATCTAACACCAAAGCTTGTTGGGCAGCAAGGACTCGTGTTTGGGAGTCCCAACATCCAACACATCCTGCATTTAGTTCTCTAACCCGTTTCATGGCCCATCAAGGCTCTTTATTGAAAATCGGATCAGCGAAGGTCCTACAAGTTGTACTATGCATAGACCACTTGAGTGGTGGAAAGGCAGGTGGTGGGCACGGAGATGTGTGGCGGCGTTGCATCACGCTTGACACTTGAATTAGTCGAGCCAAGATCTCCGGGAAAATTCACACGACAAAGATTATTTTTTTAGAGGCCTGCGTCGTAATGTAAATAATTTTCACTTGTGAAATCATCCAATGTTTTTTGTTGTTGAAAGGTGAGGCAAAAAATAAATCAATGTTGCAGTATTATATGGAAATAGACATTACTTCTGAAAAATGTAGAATTTGACATAAAAAATATACTTATTTAGATTTTAAGTTTATTTTTAATAAAGTATTAAAATCTAAATAATTATAAATTTATTTTTCCGCATCCTCAAAACATCCGCATCTGCAAATGTCAAGCATCAAACATCCACATCAGCAAAGATGAATTCCGTTACAACCCTAATATGTAGAATATGTAGTAACGTGGTCAAAACTGTGAAGGTTGCTGCCTGATAAATAATTCTTAAACAACACATACACTGTAATTGAAAACAGCAAATAAAGTTGTATGTCTGCCATCTGTATCTACAGGCTTATATATATATATATATATAAAGTTTTGTTCTATTCCATTTCCTCATTTGTTCTTGTTAGCTTGTATCGTGAAGTCATCTGTGCTGACTGGAAATTTGTGTGGAATAATGTATGACGACTGATTTTGTCCCCTCCCCCCCCCCCCCCCCCCCCCCCCCCCGGGCAGAATTCGTCTTATTTAAAGCTCTTTATAGTGATGAAACTACTACTGCAAATAATGAATAGTGAAATTTTATGCATTAGAACCTGGTGAAGTGAATATTGACAGTGAATAGTGCAGTGGCTGGCCAGTATTTGCCAATTTTTCTGACTGATTATCAGTGCTATACAAAGGTTGAAAAATTGATTGAAAATGACCTTCAATCAATCTAATTGTACAACACAAGGCCTACTAATGATGTACATTGAAAAAAAAACATGGACACAGTATAAAACAATTGGGCTACCAAGAAAAGTGCTGCTGAATACAAAACCACAGAAAACAAATGATTCTGAGGAGAATGTTGAGAACACTTCTGCAATGTTATTGTAAATGAGATGACTTTCATCATTATAACTGTGAAGAAAAAGGCATAGTATGAAACTTCACCACAACCCAAGAAATTCGAAATGCAATCACTTGAAAACAGTGTTCCGGGATACCCAAAACATTTATTTGATTGATTATTTGAAAGCTGGGAGAACCCTGTGATTTACATCCAGTGTGCAGATATGCATTATATAACAAATGTGCCATTAGCACAAAAGTCATACACTTTGTGAGCTACCACTGAAGCTATTAGTAATCTGAAGTTCAGTCCCATACTCCTAGATCAGGCACAGGTCCATACAAAAGGACAACAGCATGTGAAGACGGAAAAATCGTGTGGGTGGCTGTTGTTGGCAGACAGGTGACGACAGGCCAGATCCAAGTAGTTACAAAGTCACCCTCTGGACGATTGCAAACCAATTGCTTGAAGCTGTGTTACAGTTGCTGATCCCTATGCAATGTGTTCCATTACCCTGATTTCATTGCCAGCATCATCTAACCTGGTGTGCTGCAAAACGCAAATGGACACATGAATAGCTTACATTTATGTTTAGAAAAGAGTCTCATGTCTGTCTGTGGCAAAGTGATAATCGACAACGTATACATAGGCGTAGTGGAGGAATGGCTTACCCTGCTGTGATTTAAGAACGTCGTACAAGTCTAGCCACTGATGTCATGGTTTGGTGGCAATCTGTTTCAACAGCAGGACTGAGTTGATTGTTGTTGAAAGCACAATGACAGCCCACCACTATGCAGACAGGGTACTCCACCCTTTTGTGATACCCTTCATGTCCACTATCCAAGTTGCATCTTCTAACAGGAAAATGCCCATTCTCATGCTGTGGCCATCACAACACAATCCTTGCAAGGGGTCATAATTTGGACCACACGATCTGCAGAGTTGTCCCCAATAGAGCACGAGTGGGTTGCCAGAAGTATACACATTAGATCACATGGTCATCCAGCACATTCTGTGCAACAACTGACTGCACAAGACATGCAGGTGTAGAGAGACACACCCCGAGAAGCCATCCGAACACTTAATTCAATGTTGGCATGAATCCACTAATTTACAGGCGCTCAAGGTGGGCGCAGTTCTTACTGACAACTTTATCTAAAGTTAATAAACTTAGCCTGATCCATTTCAGTTTGTTAACATTTCTTCTGGGTATAACACTGAATATATCTACAAAGTTTCCTAAAATCCCACCATTCCTGTCTGGGTGTTGCACTTTTCATTTCCGAAGGTGTAGAACATGGACAGATTTCTAAAATTGCTTTATTAAAACATATTAATAATATTGGCTTATTGTTCACAGTTTGATTAACAAATACATGAAAAAATATTAATTGGTGGCTTTTTTTGTTGTCAATAATCTTAAATTTGTCACACTCCACTGCTGACCATGTGTTTCTTTTCTTAACTTATAAGTGGCTGATTATGTTAAATCCCCTCTTGGCTATATATATGATCATGATAATGCAATGGAAAACTTCTTTGTTGATGCAGCTGTTAAAGCTGGATATAATACAGGAAAGTGGGAGGTGGCAGTTAGTCCTCAACACCCCTCAAATTTGTCTTGAACCAGAAATGCCCCCTAAGATCTCTTCAATGCCCACCAGTGGGTGGTATCACCCTCATTGGAAACCATCATTCTAACCCGTACCTCATCTCATCCCGTATAATTTTAATTTCATCTCCAGTTTAAACGTTCTGGCCTCGCATTCGGGAGGACGGCGGTTCGAATCCCCGTCTGGGCATCCAGATTTGGGTTTTCCATGGTTTCCCAAATCACTCCAGGCAAATGCCGGGATGCTTCCTTAAAAAGACCATGGCCGAATTCCTTCCCATTCCTTGCCCCCCATCCTTTCCCGTCTCTAAAGACCTCGCTGTTGAGAGACGTAAAGCAGTTTAAAAAAAATCCGGTTTAAAGAAAGACTCGAAGAGTATTCATTTCACCATACGTAGTTAAGTGAAAAATGAAGTGGGATTGTGAATTCAAAACAGATCTCTTTGGTTTTGTGTACTGGCTTTTGTTACTGCAGCCCTCTTTCCTTCAAATTTGCTAAGTGCTTGGTCTATTTATCTTTTCATATTAATATCACCTGAAGGCATTTGTTTCTGCTCCATTGTTGCATAAGGAAATTAGTGCTGAAATAATGGAGGCTTTCCTGGTGTATCAGCTATATATATAAGGGCCTTTCACTGGGGGGAGCATGCCATTGTGATGCATTATTCAAAGTTGCTCTCCAATGCAGAAATTAGGGCTGCCTACCAAGTAATTTGAGGATACAGGATCAAGTACATGTGTGTATAAACACAGTTTAACACTAATCTCTACATTTATAAATCTATAAACAAGGTTGTTTCTGTCTTTTATTTTGATATTGCACCATGCAAAAACTACCAAACTGATTAAGATGTGATTTTCACAGTTTGAAAGCTTATGTTTTAGGTTATAAACTGCATTGTATTGTTATCATTCTACGTGACCATAGAACAAAACAAGGTGTAATCATAATTTGTTTATAACCAGATAGTTGCCACAGATAACCAGTACCGGATTAACCATGTAACAGGAGGTAGCAAATGCTACGGGCTGCACGTAGGACAGATGGGCGACCTTTTTTTTTTTTAGTTCTACAATTTTACCCCGGAAGGCAAAAATCAAGGGCCTCTTCTTCACATTTGCCACGGGCCCATCGCCGTCTTAATCCGGCCCTGCAGATAACATGAGTATTAGGTTCTTTATCTCAAAAGATACCCTCCAGAGATCACAGCACACTTCAGATAAACGCTAAACTCCTTTAATTTTGTTGACATTGTTTTTAATGCATAGTTCTAATTATTTATTTATTCTGTTTTCTGAAATGTAGTAAGTTAAAATACACACACAAAACATGAAATAAATTGAATCACTGCATCAAAGATAGAATATATGAACACTTCATATCATTTTGTCAATAGGGAGAATATGATTTAAACTGTGTGAGAGGGATATAACTCTTTTGATTAATAATTGTGAGGAAATTTAAGAACCGAAGATAAAAAAAAGAGGAACAACAAAGAATAATAATTGATGCAAGTCAAAACAAGGTAGATCCAGCAGGAAAACATTTGGAAAAAGATTTAGAATTTGTAAAGAATAAAATGGAAACCTGAGAAGTCATTTACTAATAGGTATATGATGTTATGGAACAAATATAATATGGAAAATGGTGATTCAAAAGATGTAAAAACCAGATAGAAGTGAAGTAAAATACAAAAAGAAAAAAAAATATGGTTTGTTCAAATAGCAAGAACAAACACCACCACAGCAACTGTAAAAAAAAAATAATAAAAAATAGAAATATTCTGAGAAATGTGGAAGAATTATGAATAAGTCTTGGAAAGTAAAATTAGTAATGCATATAAAATTTCAGAGGGCATAAATTACAAAGGTTAGAGATAGTGATGGACAACAGTAGAGATTCTGTTTTGACTGTCTTCAATTACTATGACAACTTTGATTATCTGAGGTGCATTAAATTGACATTCGTGTGCTCCAGGTGGTCTTTTGTCTGCTCGAATTATAACTTTATAGTCATAACAAATCATTCGGTCTAGTGCTGTTTTGAATATGTGAAACAGTTGATTGTATTCATGTAAGATCCCCTGTACATCTTGAATTATTTCTCATCTCAATCCGCTGATATTTGTGCATTCTCTTTCTTCGTTTCCAATGACATACACTTGGAGTAATTTATGGTCTTCATTGTGTAGTGGTTGTAATGATCCCATTTTGTGATAGATTTGTTATTGGATGGAGAAAACGGAATCTATTTCATCTCTGCTAGTGTTGGTCAAAGTGACACTGAAAGAAGTCATTTGGAAGCATGTGTTGTATGATTTTATATTTTAAAGAAAGTGTTTCGATTCTGTAGTTTCCCCGGTCATGTAATGTAGAAATTCCTGTGGAGGTTGTAAAAATTTAATTATTTATATCATCTTTCATTACTTAATTGTTGCTTTACATTAACAAACACAATTCTCAGTTTCATCCAAACTTCGCCGTACACACGATCTCATCCTCTCTCTGCTATCTTCACCAAAGATCTTCTTCCTGCACTGTTTATTCCAGAGATTTTCATGTACATTGTTCATTCGGTATCGGCGCATGGATTTCTTTGACACAATGTTAATAAAACGATATAAAATATTTTTTAACAACATACATATATAATCAGTTTAACATTAATCAGATAAGAATAGTGATTCGAAAATACCACTATCAAATAACACTTCCCATTGAAATCAAATAAAAAAAACATTAATTATTAATTATTTAAAAACTAAGAGGCTGTGTATTCTTACACATCCCCTCGGCCAATTTGTCACCAAAATTTGAATTTTGTCAAATTTTGTGTGATTAACATCACAACATTCACCCATACATACATTTTCAGCCATAGTTACATTCATTCACACCCCCGGTATAAGTTTAGATCACATATATTTTTTCTAATCCTAACAATTTTTCTGATTCAATATTCTCATGTGTCACTCCCTCTTCATCTTCACTTTCCCTATCGTTGCATCTTCCTTGCACTCTCCGCCACCTTTCTTCCACTCATACCTTACAATGTTGTGGCCCTCGTGGTACATATCGAGCCCTTTCTTCTTCTTCACCTTGTCTCTGGTTGATTCCTCCTTCTTATCTTTTCCCACTGTTTCATTCTTTATTAGCCCACATTTCGTCTTCATTTTCTTCCTTACTCGCCACTCTGTCCAATGGAAATCCGTATTCCCGCTCCTCTTCTTCACCGCTGGTCTCTTTTTCCCTTGCTTCCGCATCTTCAGTTTCTTCTTCGATTTCATGTGTTTCAACTCGTAACTTCCTTCTTCCTTATATGTGAAAGCAAAAGGCATTTCACTTTTCCTTCTTGCTTCATCATTTACCTTCTGGTTGTCAATTTCCCATTCGTTCATTCTCGCAAATCCAATTATTTCTTTATGTTCTACTTCCCTCCTATCAACATTGTTATCTTCTATCTGCTCCAAACACTGCCACCATTTCAATGGTACGCTGTTGTCAGACATTGCGTTCAATTTCTCGTCAAACTCTCGCTTATCTTCACTGTCCTTTTCTCTTCTGTCTTCTTCGATCTCCATTCCTAGCTTTTCTTTGCATGTTCTCATCACTTGCTTTAACCTGCTTTCTGCTTCTTCTTCCGCTTCTTTGTCCACCGCTTTGTCACAATTTCTTCCCTTTCTCCACTCTTGTATCAATTGCTGTTGATTCTGATTTATTTTCTGTTCTAATTTTTTCAGTTCTCCTTTCACTCCCTGCGTTATCATTTCCTGCATTTCTAGTTTTGTTTCTATCTGTCCGTGTTTCATTTTCTGCATTTCTAGTTTTGTTTCTATCTGTCGTTTCATTTTCTGCATTTCTCGTTTCGCTTCCATCTGTTCTTGAATAATCATAGCCAACATTTCTTTTATACTGTCGTCATTCCACAGATTCTTCTCCGCGATGCCAGTTGTTGAATCATCATGAACGGTAGCAGCATTACAATCCAGTGCGGTAACTGCCTGCTCCCCAGCTACTTCCAAATCTTTTCCTTCCATTCTTATTTCAAAATTTTCGTCACTTCCTTTCCGAAGATTACAGGTTTCTTTTATTATCGAGCTAAATAATTAGCTCTGCGTCTCGGTCACAGTCGCCACGTGTAAAATTTAATTATTTATATCATCTTTCATTACTTTATTGTTGCTTTACATTAACAAACAAAATTCTCAGTTTCATCCAAACTTCACCGTACACACGATCTCATCCTCTCTCTGCTATCTTCACCAAAGATCTTCTTCCTGCACTGTTTATTCCAGAGATTTTCATGTACATTGTTCATTCGGTAACTGCGCATGGATTTCTTTGACACAATGTTAATAAAACGATATAAAATATTTTTTAACAACATACATATATAATCAGTTTAACATTAATCAGATAAGAATAGTGATTCGAAAATACCACTATCAAATAACACTTCCCATTGAAATCAAATAAAAAAAACATTAATTATTAATTATTTAAAAACTAAGAGGCTGTGTATTCTTACAAGGTGCTTCCAGTGGTGGTAATTGAATTTTTCCATTCATGAAACAGAATCCTGGTGTTTCTCCACTGAATTATTTAGTGTTGCAAAATTGGCAGATGTTATCCATTTTTCCGATTAAAATGTGTATTTGATTGTTTTAGTCTTTTGTCGGGTCGTAGTGGAATGCTGCATTTGTTAGGTTGTACTGTTTATTTGTCCTCGTCTGCACTTCTCGTAGGGTGATATTTTCATGGGTGGCTTGCATTTATTATAAGATTGTGTCGGAATTCTTGATTCTTGAATTCATTCATTTCATTGTTCAGTGTCTCTGTTTCTCACAGTGCTCATTCATAAACGTACCTTGCGCTCTTAGACTGTTTCGTTTTTTCGCTGTTCTTTCTTTTTTCATCATTTTGCTTCAGAACTGGCAAGATCTCCTCCTCTTGTAAGTTTGGACATTGTATGAAATATAAATCAAATCAACTTTTTAGTAACAAATATACTAAGTACACTTTACACAGGTTATTTTCAATTTATTCAATCATTGTTTCACTTTGACTACTCACACTAAACTGTTCAGTCCTTATATCTTGAACAGCATGTCCTTCAGGTAAAAATGGGAACCTTCTTCACTGTTTTTCATGGGTGGCTTGCTTTCACACTTTTATTATAAGATTGTGTCACAATTCTTGATTTTTTATTTGTTAATTTCATCGTTCTTTGGTTTCTTTGCTTCTCAAGGTGCTTATTCTCATTTGTTGGAAATGTAAATTTGCCTCGTGGTCTTAGACTGTTTCGTTTTTGTTTTTGTTTTTTTTTCTGTTCTTTTTGTTTCGTTCATTGGGAACATAAATGTGCCCCGCGCTCTTCAACTGTTTTGTTTTTACGCTGTTCTTTAACAACTTTTTATTAACAAATACACTAAGAACACTTTACACACTTTATTTTCGATTTATATTCAGTCATTGTATCACTTCGACTAATCACACTTCACTGTTTAACCCTTATATCTTGAACAGCATGCCCTTCAGGTAAAAATGGGAACCTTTTTTGATGTTTGTTTTTATTCACTCACTGCACTACTTAGGAGTTTTCACTTCTTTTTCGGTTCTTCCTTTCATCACTAAAAAAGTGACTTTAGAACTGAGGACGGATGTTGCTTTATATACCCCCACCAATGGGTAGTCTCATCCATACAAAAAAAAAAGGCTTCAAATGGTCCACAATGTTCCAGAAAATTCCACAACATTCAAGAGTGTTCTGGAATGTTCCACAATGATCTTTGATGTTCCAGAACATCCAGGAACATTCTGGAATGTTGTGGAATACTCTCAAATGTTCTGGACTGTTCTAGAAATTTCTAGAGGTGAAACTTCCAGCCCTTATATCTTCAACAGCACGCCATTCACGCAAATATGTGAATCTTCTTCATATAACCTACCACACCATATAACTACCTTGATCGTACTGGTGCTCGTTTTTGAGTTTTAACGGCACACACATTGTACACTTACTTACATAATATATATTGATATTGATTACAAATGTGTGGAGATGGCGAGAGATAAAAAAAAAATTATTAGTGGAACTAATACTCAGAAGAAATAAATTAATCATGAGAAGATGGAGGTGAAAAATACAGATAAAAATAAATAAATAAAATAATTAATTATTAGTATCTAAGATGAAAAATAAATGGAAGTAACAAGTTTGCCATGGTTGTAAAGGTGAGTATTATCTGAGATTGAGGTGCGGTAGGTGTCTGGTATGCAGAGTGTTTTAGTTGGCCAATTTCCAACTCCAAAATTTTTATGGAAACATGGTTTCAGGAAGAGCTCTAATGGCTCTTACCGTGTAACTGCTATGTAGTTTAGTTCATGAGCGTTGAGATGAATAGCAACCAGGTGGTCTAAATTTTTAGAGTAAATTGTTTGTCTGTAACCGGTCATTCTGATGGGTAACTAGTTAATGATGAGGCCAATGAAAGAACTCTGGCAGTAGAGGTAGAAGATACGAGATGGGACGTGGTACAGTCACCGTGGGTAGAGTTTGAATAGGTTGTGGTTGGTGGATGCTTGTTGCATATTTTACAATGAGGTGCATTATGGGATTGGTATTTGTCCACAAGTATGTTTTCCAAGCTTGGGTGGTCTGCTTAAAGTGATGCGGGGTTTGTGGGAGAATGCAGTGCAATTGGGGAATAGTTGTAAGAAAGTTGTAGCCATGTAGATGAATCAGGTTCATGAAATCCAGACTAAGATTGGACTAGGTAAGAAGGAGCGGATTGCGTTGCTTTTAGATGGTGTGTTTCGGTGAGCTGGACAGTTTTTGGCTCAGGATATCTGCTTATAGACCAAATCGAGGAGATGCAAGGGCTTTTTTCAGGTTTCTGGAACAGATACATCTGCTTTGGATGGGTTAGGGGAGGAAGTATTTAGTGTGATGTGGGAGGCAGTTATCAAAGTGCAGATATTGTTACAATTTTGTGGGTTTGATGTGAATAGAAGTGTGTAGTTGCCATTATGCACAGATATGTCAATATCAAAGAAGACAATGTGAGAGTAGTAGCACATAAAGATTAAGGAGAGGATATATATATATATATATTTGTATAATATTTAAATATATATGTATATATATCGCATTACGATGTTTGTCCGAGATGAACTCCGAAACTACTTAACCGATTTTGGTGAAATTTGGATTATTGTGTGTAATTTGGTCCAACTTAAAAGATAGGATAGTTTTTATCTCGATTATTCACCTAAATATTTATTATTGCGAATTACAAAGGGAGAGGACAAGGAATGGAAAAAACCATAAGTTAATTCTCGCAGTCGAAAATTCACAGCAGCAGTTTATAACAATCTCGCGTTACGATGTTTGTCCATACTACTGATCGTTCCCACGTAATTGATGTCTGTCTGCCTGTCTTTTATGTTTGTCTGAGATGAATTGGCACTTAACCCTGCCTTCACTTCCGGCACAGCTTGCTGTGTAATGTGAAGTACGCCAGAACATTTCCGTGATTCGGATTCCACGCTAAACTGTAGGTCCACTGTATCCGGCAGGATTAGCGGGTAAGGTTAAGGCGGCTACAACGGGCGGAATTCGCAGCCAATAGAAACCCTGCCACCAGGTCATTACGACCACACGAAATTATTATTATAGTTCCATACATTTCTAGGTGTACACTTTTTTACGTTATATTGATCCCTCAGGGAATATTTTCCATTAAGTAATTTGTAATAAAATGTAAATTAAAAAAAATTACGTTCGTTTGTCCTTAATTTTAACTCTCCGATAGTCTTTGCCAATTACTTTTGAAAACGTTTTTATCTTTATTAGTGAATATTAATTTGACAACATTAGGGAGTTTAGAATATATCCTCAGTCCACACAAACTGCAGAGAAGTTTGGGATTTAACCAAAGATTTTATTGCACAATCTGGTGATTAGGATTTGTGTACCACCATCTCTTCTGCCCTGCTGCCAAGGTCCTGGTGATGAAAATTTATTCCATCAGGACTCAAACCAGCTAATCCCAGGTATTAATTACCTCATTTCAGTGCACCATAAAGCCGCAATCGCAATAACCAGCTAATCCCTTGTCAGCACAGTGCTGCAGCCAATGGAGCTGATGGGCGGGCCAACGGCTTTTAGACAATGTGAATAACAAAGGATGCGAAAAATAAACCTACCACTCACTAAAGTTGAAACCAGGAAGGCTGTGATGCGCACACAAAATATTTGTTATCCATGTAGAGAGGCAAGAGCTATTTGGCTAGGGAGGCTTGTTCCTGTTTATACGATTAAGATGTTGAACCAAAATATTGTACAATTGTGTTTTGTATGTCTGTTGCAGTCCTTGTACCTTCAAGTTTGACGGGTGATAGGTTTATTTTTCCTATCTTTGTTATTATTATTATTCATTTTTCTATCAGCTTTGGCAGGCTATAATACACTGACACTTGTGCAATTATGCAAATGCAAAGACATGTGCCCTACCCATGATAGAATCAGGTTTATCATATCTGGAATGTTTACCCTCTTGGAGGACTGTTGTGTTGGCATCTGTCTTTGAAATGTGTAATTTGACGCTGCAATCGGGGCCTGTCCCACTATTTTCCCCAATGATTGCAAGAAACCGAGAAACTACAATCTGGACAGTTGGTATGCGAGGACCAGGTCTCAATTCTGGTCCTGTTGTACCTCTCCAATCCAATGTGGCAGAGTCTTAATACACACAGCCACATTGGTGGGTTTTCCTATTAATATAATATATAATAATTTCATCTGGTCTTGAAGACCTGTTACCTGAAATTCTTACTAACTGTGCAGTGCGCCTCTATTGTAACTGCCTAATGTAACCAGGTATTTGGGCTGCAGTTTAAAATGTAATCTGAATCACAGAGTGTCCTAGCATCATTGCATTAAAAAAGCAAAACTTTGTTGGAGGTGAAGATCAGTTTTAATGCTCAAAATAATTCCAGCTGAGACCAGGATTCGAAGAGGTGACCTTTCATACCTCAGTCATTAACCAACTGGGCCAAGGTGAAACACTCACAAAACACTTTCTAGGCCAAAAAGACCCATAACCCAATCTATATTTCGTTGCTTAGCACCTGTTTCATTGTTACTAAGAGTAGGGAAAATAAACTGAACACTTACCACAGATGAAGATAGCAGGGCTGCGATGAACAATTTTTCAGTTATAGGGTCTATAGGCACACAATATATCATCAGTTCTTCTGGCAACTGTATTGTCAGCAAGCAGTATTTGTTGCAAATTTTTTCATATGCTTCATCGAACATGATTTTAGTGTTATCAGACGCTACTGACAAAGCTAAAATTTCTCCTAGTGTGTGTAGCTTTTTATGTTTCATGATTCTATAGGAACCTTTGTAAGATACTAGCAGTACATTTGGCAAAACAGAAACTATTATTTTGAACAATTGCTTTCGTTTGTTAAACTCGTCTAATCTTTGAAAAAATTCTTTGTACCTAGCAGCATATTCATAGTACGTAGTTTCAAAATGCCATTTTAATTTGCGTTGTTTTATACTATCTACAGCCAAAACACATTGATTTTTCAAAACTTGTGACTCCTAATGATAAACACACTGTATGTATAAATCAACCTCAAACAGACTGAGGAATGGAGAGTACTCAGATAGTTGATACATAAAATAAAATTGTTTTGTCTGTACGTAGAATATGTTTCTAAAAGAATAGTTGCAATGTGTGTTATTGTTGATAGTGAGAACAAAACTATATTTTGAATGTCTGTTTTATTCTCTCTCTCTCTGTTCATGCTTCTGGCAAAAGCTGAAGAACAGATTTCAACGAAACTTACACTGAGTCATAGCTTTTATCATGGATTAACAGACAGGAAAATTTTCATTCTAATAAATAGCTTCCAACAATATACAGGCAAAAAAAACTTTATAATATGTCCCACAAAAATTAAGGTACAAGTTCCAACAAAACCAACTGTAATGATCTAATACCCAAAGAAACCCTAAAACAACCCCTCATCTGAAAATACTCTATGGGCATAAATGCAGCACATTGCTAGTCTGTATACATCCCAATAAATTCTCAAAGTAATCATCAAATCTATTCATGCAAAGAAAAATATAGTGATAAGATAAGAAAAATACCCATCACTTACCAGGGGGGACAAAAAACCTTGAAACCCCGTCCCCCCCCCCCCAAAAAAAAATGAACACACTCAGTGTGCACACACCGCGGCCTATGACATGACTAGCTACTAGCTATTCTCCGCATGACTAGTTACTCCATGGAGAACAGATAATAACTAGTCATGTGGTTGGCCATGGTGTGTTGCCAAAGGGCCCCAGCACTTTGTACACAAATAAGGTTTTTAAACTGAGATATTGACAAGTGTGTTCATGTTAATGTGTTCTTTTAGCCTCTCCTGCCTTTATCTATAGTAAGTGATGCATTATGTTTCCTCCCTTTCCTCCCTTTCCTCCCTTTCCTTATTTTCATTGCCTGATGAAACTTCCATTGCTATATTACTTGTTTGACTGAAATGCCACTATAATTGTAAAATCTCATCATATAATTATTGTTGTCAGATCCATTTCTCTTTGTGTTCAAAGTGCATATTCATTATAACACTTACTAAGAGGGATATCCAGAAAATAAGTTATGTTTGTGTCTAGCATGGAGATGGCTGGGGATGGAGCTGTCATCTGCATCAAAACGTTTGCACACTCATTATGCATCAAGCATTTGTAGCATGAGGACTGTAATTTTTCTACTTTGTTTGTTGTAAATTATTGGAATGTGCACTTCAATATAAAATCCTTCAAGTTGTGAGGTGCATTCAGTGATTATATTTTTACTGGCAAAAAACCTCAAATCAATTTTAAATTTATCGTCAAATCTGTGACATGTACAGGGACGGTATGATGAGAAGATGGAGTGAGGCATTGGTGCATTCAGTTTAAAAATGGCCACACCAAAGTTCATGATGAGGACCACACTGACTGGCCTACCTTTGTTACTGATGAAAATCAGCAATAAAATTTGTGAAAATCACTGCTTTATAATTACCTCCATATTTCATGAAGTTTATTGGAAAATCTTGGTTATCGCAAGTTTTGTGCAAGATGGGTGCCTGAAACCTTGACAGATGACCACAAAATATAGCATCTTGCTACATCGCTGAATTTCCTCGAAACCTACGAAAAGGATCGCAACACACTTGTTGATTGTTTCATAACTGGAGATGAGACATGGGTAAAGCATGTCAGTTGTGAGATAAGAAGACAGTCCATTCAATGGGGACACACAAGTTCTTCCGGAAAAATGTTTGAAAATGTCAGTTAGAAAGATTTTGTTGACTGCCTTTTGGGATGCTACGGGAGTGCTTCTGATTGACTTTCTTGAACGAGGTGCAATAATTAACTTGGAGAGGAATTGAGAAACTTTGATAAAACTAAGGTGAGCAATAAAAATACAAATTAAGTGAAGGGGAAAACTGAGCTCAAAAGTGCTTTTGTGTGTGTGTGTGTGTGTGTGTGTGTGTTTCCCCTCCCCCCCTTTCCATGATAATACACACTCTGGCTGATCATATCTGACAACTCTTGAATGGTTTTGGATGGGAGGTGTTTGATTACCTACTGTACAGTCTGGATCTGGTTCCAAGTGATTACCACCTTTCGCTCTCCAGTGATGAAGACCTGATTCGCAACAAAGCGATTCGTGTCAGTGTAAACCAGTGGTTTAAATCTAATGCAGCAGATTTCTGCAGAGGCGGAATTGAAAACCTTGTGCATCATTATGATAAAGGCCTCTAAATTGAGGCGACTATATGGAAAAAATAGTTTAAGATTGTCCTTTTCAAATGCATATAATAAAATTTATTTTTCTTATTTTGTTGATTTCTTATTTCAAAACTTAAGCTGCTTTCTGGACAGCCCTCATAATATCAAGTGACTGCAACTTGGGGAAAAAAATGGGTTAAAGTTTTCTGTACCTGGAACCAAAATCTGTGCATTTGCGCACATCAGTGCTTCTGCAAGTTTCAGCAATGAAATGTTTCTAAACACACATTTAAAATATACTTATTGACACCTTTTTATTTATGTGTATAAAAAAAATAGGAGCTGTTGGCACAATAATGCTATTAATGTCACATTGTACCAGTCAAACAATTTGGAGAATAAAGCTAACAAGATTTTGGGGGTGTTAATAGTTTCTCACAAAATGGAAACTTCGCACAGTTATCCTCAGAAATATATGTATAACCAAATGTTAATAATATATGTGGATCATGAAATGATAATTGAAATTTGAGTGAGGATTTCCTTATATAAAAAGTTCTCTGGGTTTCCACAGGGGAAGCGCATCAGATTGTTGCACTGCCCTGGCAGGAAGCCTGAGAACTTTTTATACAGTTTATACACCAGGAAAGTGTTCACAAAGCTCTGTTATAACTTTTCTGAGATTTTGTGTTAATCTACCTTCACTCAATTGAATTTCAAAACATTAAAATTTTAATATGAACATCACTAAAATAAATTTTCCAAAATACTGTAGTACAAAGAAAAGATAATTGGCTTTCACAAATGTGCATTAAAATCAGTTAATTTTATTTGAAATGTACATTTCTGCTCTGTAACTAAATATTCATTACACGAAAATTTGACTACAGACTTTAATTCATTCAAAGCTTTTCAATTATTTGTAAAGTAGTTGTCCTCAAAAAAAATAAAAAAATAATTCGTTTGATTTCTAGTGTTTCTCTTAATTCCTTATTTGAAAGTTCGAATCAACGTTTTAACTATTTTTCCAAGTCAACTGCTTATCATTCTTTATCCATTGGTGTACTTATCATTAATTACAAAACACTACATCTGATAAAAAATTACAGTACATAACGAAAAAATCGCAAAACTTTACAGGGTAAAAGTCTATATATAAGACTATGCATTTTCATTTAACTTAAACCCATCAAAAAATTACAATCTCCTACTATTTACATAGAAGTTGGTTTGACTTTTCACTATAAAAAAAGTGCTGACTGAAGATTGAATTTCCACTAAACTGGAAATAAGGGTAAAAAAAACAATGGACATACTCACACATTCTCCAAAATATTCCACTAGATTATTTTTTTTTTGTGCAGTTACTGACAATTGTTATTTTTGTTGGGTGCATGAGAATACAACTCTTTCCTTGAGCTATTAGTGACAAAAGAGGATTAATTTGCTTCATCAACGTTAGCAGAAAAATCGGTGATTATTATCTTTTCTCAAATAGCTTAGTTAGAGAACAAGGCTTTAGACAAGTAGTAGAACAGAGCACAAGGGGACCAAACATGTAAGATATATGCCTAATAAAGTTTGATTATGACTTTCAAATAAGTGAAGGAATAAGTAAATTTGTAGGAGTTCTGATGGATATTACAAGGTTGACTAAACCAGTGGCTATAGTTCAAGATGATTTTGGGTACAGTTATCAAAAGCCATATATTTCAGAACTGAAGGAATATTTCAGGGAAAGGTTCAGTATATGGAAGGAAGTACAGTGGAGTTCAAGGAGATAAATATAGGAGGAAATGTTAATTCAAAAACACAAAATCAAAACAGTATGGAACCTACATACCATAACAAAGAGGTGAGGACACTAGTGAGGTTGGTAAGAAGAGACAGTAGGGAGCACTCAAAACAACTAAAAAGAATTAACGGCAACAAAGAGTGAAGCTTAAGACTGGGCTTTATGAAGAAAATTAAATGTGCATGAGGAACACTGAAAGATGCTTGTAGAAACTTCTGTTGCTATATTATAAAACTGTGGGGAATGGAATGTATTCACGGAGTTGTAGGTAAGGATGGAGAAGTTGTAAGGATTTGAAAAAGAGATTAAATAGCTGGTTTTATGGGCTTATTGGGTACTGCTTTTTAGGTATGGAAGGGTATAAATCGGGAAAGGACTGTCTCTATGTAACTAGAAAAGAGCAAAGTAAAAAAAATTAAATAGATCCCTGCATATTATGAAGGAATTTTATAAACTAAAGAAGCACACAGGGGTTGGTGTGGATACATTTCCAAAGATTTATTAAATGTAGGTGGATACAATATTGTAACTTACCATGCAATTTTCTTTATGTGCATTAAAGATGCCTGGGTACGACATTGTATGATATCTTAATATATTTTGTAGATTGTATCTGGAGAGCTGCTGTTTTGCTAGAGGATTTCTGAAGTGTGATAGTAGTGCAGGTACATAAAGGAGGAGTAACAAATAGGGCTGAAAATTACAGGTTGATTAGTTTGAAGTTAGTGGTGTGTAAATTGATAGAGAGATTGAAATGTAAATCATATCAGAAATGTTTTTTAGGGAAAAAAAAACTGGTTTACAAATTATCATGGCTTTAGTCAGGGAAATTCTTGTGAATCTCAGTGGGCTATATGCACTATATTTCGAATTAAATGGAAAAGGGAGTCCAAGTTAAAGGTGTAGCAGCACATCTTTCCAACACGTTTGGTACAGTGAGCCATGAAATGGTGTTTTAATTAAGTTAAAATCCATTCCAATGGATGAAAAGGTGACATACTAGATAGAGACATTCTTAGAAGGTAGAAAGCAAAGAGTTAAAATATAAAATGCAGTATCAAAAGAAACGGGAGTGCCAATGGGTAGTGTGTTTGGACCATTGCCAACCATTATACTAATAAATGATTGGTTAGGTTTGTTTGTATTAGTAACAAAACAGAAGACGAATAGCTGCATTGTGACAGTATCTAGATGGTTAACATTGAATGAGGATAAATGCTAAGAGTCAGCATAAAAACTAAAGTTATTTTATGATTATGTAAGATTATAGGAAGGAATTGTTTCTAAAAACCTGAAGTGTAAATATTGTGGCATAACATTTGATGATAAACTCAGATGGACACGACACATTGGGCATGTGATGGGAAGAGACTTCAAAGCTATGAGAGGATGTACCATAGAAGAGAATCAATTGGGTTCCAAAACTTTGGTCAGATCATTTCTTGAATATGGTAGCATGGGATCCACATTTTGGATATCAGTTATGGGAGTTTGGAGAAGGTGCAACTGGTAGCAACTACATTTATTTGTGTTTCCGCCAAACACAGTTGGTAACTGATCTGATAAATAAGCTGGGTTGGAAGTATTTGGAAGACAGAAGTAGTGTGAAGATAGTGCTGGGAGAGTAAAAGATAAATATTGGTGATGATAGGTGGAGGCATATTCGGAAGAAGAATTAGGAGTAATGTATGGAAGGAAAGGGATGATCATGACCATAAGATGGTACCTGATTTCAGGCATAAGGGAACTGTAAATTTTCTTTTGGAGCTAATGGAGTCTGGGATTAGAATAAATTTATAACAAAATCTGCCAGACACACTCAAAGAATTAAAAATTAAAATTTGTAAAGAGCAAAAGTAGGTGAACAGATAAATTGTACTAAAAAAAAATAGGTGGGGGGAGACAAAAAATGGGAAAATAGGTGTACGGAAATTGATACCGAGCAAATATGCTCCTTTACAATTAAATAAAGTTGAACAGGGACAACTTGCACTTCTTAACTTACACCGGAAGTGTAGTTGTTTTTTGTTTTTTTTTTGTCTGTTTTTTGTTTTTTTTTGTAACAAACCAACTATGTATTTTTTAAAAAAAAAAAATTGGTGCAATTATATAGTTTTGCCATTAACATTACAATTTTGTCTATTGGTTTTTGTTTTATTTTTCAGTTTCATTGTGATTTCTCCAGTTTTAAAATCACTTTCTTGTCTCACATGCTCTATTATAATCTAAATTTCAGAGATAGTCAACCTTACAACACTCTTTCTTAAATGATTTATTGTCATAAATTTTCTTCTGCTTGGAACTGTCTAAACTCTTTTCTTGATGCTTCCTTTATTGACTCCTTTACAAGTAACAGTACAAAATTGTGGGTGGCAGAGGGCCTAATCTTTACTCTGTGCATTTCAGTCCCAAATAGCACGATGGAAGAAATAATTCATATGAGCATCAGTGCAGCATCTTATTTCTCTAATCTCATCACATTGTGGCCCAGATAGGTTGGTGGATGAAGTAATTTATTGCACTTGTAAATGAAAGTCAGTGTACGCATGTTTACCAATAAGTAATTGATGCAAGTTCACAAGTTATGTAATTTTTTTTGGCTTTTCAGAAAGCCTTCGATTTTGTGCCACACAACTACCTTCTAGAAAAGCTTCGAGCATACAGTATATCGGATCAGCTTTGTGAAAGGATAAAAGATTTTCTAACTGGTTGGTAACAGTATGTCATTGTTTAAGGAGAAACCTCTTCTAATCTAGATGTTACATCGGGTGTACCTTGAGGAAGTGTAATAGGACTACTCCTTTTCTTGATTTTTGTAAACGATCTCCGAGTCAGTGAATAGCAGTTTTAGATTTTTCACTGATGATGCGGTCATTATAGGGAAGTAAGGAATTTGGCCGATTGCTTAAAATTGCAGTTCGATCTGGATGTTATTCCTACTTGGTGCGATGAATGGAAACTTACACTAAATTGTAAAAAGTACAAGGGTTCATAACTAACAAAAAGAACCCGTTTGTTGAGAAATACAAAATAAAAAGTTTAGGTATTGATATGGTTGATTTTGTGAAATATTTGGGCGTAACAGTACAAAGGAACATAAAATGGACTTGCATATTAATTCGGTCGTAGGTAGAGCTAATTCTAGGCTGTGATTCATAGGCTGGATCTTGAAAAATTGTAATGCACAAACCAAGGAGATAGTATACAAATCTCTTGTGTGACCACATTTTGACTACTGTTGGTCCATTTGTGATCCTTTTCATAAGGGGTTGATTGACAGTATAGAGAAAGTGCAGAGAAGAGCCGCTTGGTTTATGACCTTGCTACAGTCCTTACAAAAGTGTCGCAGAATTGATTAGTAGATTAGGCTTTGAGTCTCTGTTAGATAAAGATGCACTTTTCATTTGAACTTATTAGTAAACATGTGTACACCCACTTTCACTTACCAGTGCAGTGAAATACTTTGTCCACCAACCTATTTGAGTTGCAATGACAGGAGAAATAAGATTAGAGAAATAAGGTACTGCACTGATGCTTATATGAATTCTTTATTCCCTTATTTCCATTTGGGATTGGAATACAAAGTGAAGAGATTAGTTTTGGTGCTTAGGACCCTCTGCCACCCACATTTTTTGTGAATTGCAGAGTATATATGTAGATGTACATAGATATAGATGAAGTCTAAATGAAATCTGTCATCCATTTACAAAAGTATCCCAGCCCAATTTAAAATTATTTCTGTGACACTCTCATAAGGACTTTGTGGCAAGCAGTCACAAATCGAGCAGCTCATCTCTGTACTCTCTCTATACTGTCAATCAGCCCCGTACAAAACGTATCCCAAACAGCACAGTAGTCCAAATGTGGACACACTAGAATTTGGTAGGCTACCTTCTTTGTTTGTGCATTATAGTTTTTCAAGATTCGATCTATAAATCGCAGGCTAGAAGTAGTCCTACCTACAACTGAATTATTGTGCAAGTCCTATTTCATGTTCGTCTGTACTGTCATGCTAGCATACTTCACGGATTTGACCATATCAATAACGGAACAGTTTATTTTGTATTTGTGAACAAATGTATTCTTTTTGTTGTTTATGAACTTTGCCTTACACTTTTTACAATATACTGTTAGTTGCCATTTATTGCACCATGCCAGAATAACATCTAGATCATGCTGAATTTCTAAGCAGTAAGCTGAATCCCTTACTTCCCTATAGGTGACTGGTGCCCAATGTAATATCTAAATTAGAAGAGGCTGCTCCATCAATGATGACATTCTGTGACTGACCAGTTATCAAATACTTATCCATTCACAAAGCTAATCAGATTACTGTATGCTCAAATCTTTGCTAAAAGACAGTTGTGTGGTACAGAATCGAATTTTTCTGAAAATCCCCCAAAAAAAATGCATCAAC
Source organism: Vandiemenella viatica (assembly GCA_031002005.1). Classification (NCBI taxonomy): domain Eukaryota; kingdom Metazoa; phylum Arthropoda; class Insecta; order Orthoptera; family Morabidae; genus Vandiemenella; species Vandiemenella viatica. The sequence goes on from JARYHS010013630.1 coordinate 109,283,699, forward strand.
TCGTGAACCTCCATCAGTAACTTTCATTACAGTTGTGTTTCATGTGATCTTTTCTTCCAAAATCCGTTTTGGTTTGATATAATCAAATTGTTTTCTTCTAGAAAATTCATAATGTTTGAACATACAATATGCTCCATGACTATGTCAAACAGATGTTGTTCCAAGGATCACTTCAATCTCCTTTCTTGAAAATCAGAGTTACCTGTGCAGTTTTCTAGTCGGAAGGTACTTTTTTCTCTTCTAAGGATCTACAATATTTATCAGACAGATATGGTCAGATTTCCACCATGTACTCTGAAAATCCTCTTACTGGGAATCCATCAGGAACCAATGCTTTCCCACACTTCAGGAACTTTAATTGCTTAATAATATCTACAATATCTATTTGTAATGAATCCATCTCTAACTGCACATGGCGTGGGGAAATGGTGGATAATCGGGGAATGAATTTTTGAATTCTTGGTTAGCTTGACCGCTGCTTTCGTTAACCTCAAATCCATCACGATTTAAAATTGGTATATTGTTGTTACTACAACTGGCTTTTCGTATGTATAACCAACATTTTTTAGGGTTTTCTGTGAGGCTCTTGGAATGAGGGTTACAATGGAAATCATTAAAGGCCTCACATATAACATTTTTAACATGCCCTATTAACTGATATAAGATATCTAAGTTACTGCAACTTGTTGGGCGTGCATATATCCTCTTTTGCTTTTTGAGTAATGTTTTGACTGCACATGTATACCCCTCCTTTATAGTCCGTCGGTTTATGTATATCCATACCTTCCCTGACCATACATAAAAATCGATGGCACTCTCTTCAAAGGCACTTCTTGTTAACTTGAAAATATGTTAATTATTCCACTCCTTTTAGGCCTAATTAAACTGTACATGATCCATTCTTTTCCCCCTTTTCACTCAGTTATTGATTTGACGGTTGTGATTACAGCTTTGTGATCACCTATTTCTGTGGTCATTGAAATGTCGGTGAATAATTTTGGCCTATTTATAACCACTAGATCTAAAATATTGTGGTTATTGTTCACTAACCAGCTGCTGTAGATGATGATCTGAGAACAGATCGGGAATGACAGAAACTGCCTTATCCCTGTTGTAATTGCTATGTAACCATCACTGTCTTTCATTCTAAGGCCAGTTGTAGATTCATCAAATTTTATCAGTATAGCTTTAGGTAATTCGCTTTTTTCTATTTGATCTCTTCGGATAACATGCCATTTAATTTTTGTTTTGTTTTTAATGCGCTGTTAACCTCATGGTGGACAAACCTGAAAACACCAACCACCAACAATTTTTTTTACAATCCCTATAGCACCATTCACAAACCTGGATATGGAAATATTACACCTCAGCAAAACTCGAGATTCAGCACTCAACTTCATGGTTGGTAAGAAACCTCCACAGTTATTAACATCGCTTGGAATAACATTGTATGATCCTTCATACCATAAGTGGCCGCCTCAGGAGACTTGTCAACAGCATTTTTTGTGTTTACATTTTATGCATTAGTGTTTTTGGTGGTCATTTTTTTATTATCTCTTAACTTGGTGGTTAAAATAACTTTATACTTGCTCAGAAGAAAATAAATCTAAATGGACAATATTTTACATTACTATTATTGAAATGTTTACATTAACCAGTTATTTTTTGAGTCGGTGCCATCCAAAGCAAGAAAAACAAAAAATGGCAGTAATAAAGAATGACACTAAAACTTACCTATGCTAAATGCAAGAAACATGTTTCAGTTAAACTGATAAATGGAATTTGGTTGTTTAATGAAGCCAGACATAGGAACTACTAAATATTATATTAACTGTAAAACTTTTTACTGCATGATACAGCCTACCAACTGATAATGTAGCACCTGAGCTATGACCACAATTGAGGCTGAGTCAACTGATTTGTTTCCCTAAGCTGTCTCCTACAAAAATAAAATATGCCTCACCATATGTTGTAAAATATTCAGATATTTTGTTCATACTCCCCGTGTCTTGAACAGCAAAATAATGTGTAGTAATTCATTCCTGACATTGTGACAGCTGGCGCAGACTCCAAAAATAGCTGATCAATGTAAAAATTTAAGTAATAGTAATGTAAAATATTGTCCAATTAGACTAATTTTCTTCTAAGCAAGGTATTTAAAAAAAAATTGTAAAATTATTTTGTTATTAACATTTTTATTTCTGTTTGTAATATTAAACTGCTTACATATAGCACTATATATAAAATTTCTAGATATACATTGTATTTTAATAATATTGAAATTATCAATGTACTTTGTTCTTACTTCACAATCATTGTTGCAGACTCCATTGCCTCATTCAGATACGGTAGAGTTCTTCCAGAGGCTGTCGACGGAAACTCTCTTCTTTATTTTTTATTATATGGAGGGGACAAAGGCACAGTATCTTGCAGCAAAGGCCCTTAAGAAACAGAGTTGGAGGTTTCATACAAAGTATATGATGTGGTTCCAGCGGCATGAAGAGCCAAAAATAATCAATGAGGAGTATGAGCAGGTAAATGCATCACTCACTTCTGACTGGATTCAGATTTCCTTGTGTGTTTTATAATATTGTAGGCTGTGTCTTGGTTTAAATGTTGTGCGTATTGTCTCCTTGATTTCAGTTTATTCAAAGGGTTATTCTGTTAAATATATTTATAAATTTGTGTGTAGTGAACAACTAATTAACTGTTGACTTGTAGACTTGGCATTTAAATTTGATTTGAAGTATTTTATTAATTTTGACACACAAAGATGAAAATCAAAATGTTTTAAGATGTTATCTATTTAAAAAGTAAATAAATAAATAAAAAAGTGGAAACCAATCGCTTCCTAAAGTTAAGAGGCCGAAGTGTTGTAATGATTCAAATAAAGCAAAACGAACACAATTGCAACACAAATGTAGCAGCTGTGCATGTGTGAAACATAGGAAGATTTTAGTGTGAGCTTTCTTAGGATTTACCATTTGTTTCATCTGCGTCACACATGGTTAAGGTATTAGCTGAAATACCATTTAATTGAGTTCATTTTGTTGTTATTTCCCTTCACAGTGCTCCTGCCTCGAACTTTCGTTAGTGACGGGTTTAATTTCTGCATCCTTTTTTCCCCATCTCTCATTTTGTTATAAGTTATCAGATTCCTTCAGATACTTTCACATCGATTTCACCCTTCAGTAAGTCTTTACCATACTGATAAGAACAATTCTTGAAAAAGAAAAAATACTCTACTATTTTTGTGTTTCAAACAAATTTTGTAGCAGTAATCTGATAATCATCAATGTTCTTTAATTAATGTAATGTAGTAGATTTCCAACAAAGTTGAAGTCATTTAAGGGTTCTGAAATATCTTTATTTTCATTCAGTAGACTTTGAACTTTTTCCCCCTTCACTACTTCTACTTTCAGTTAAATATACAAAAAAAAAAAAAAAAAAAAAAAAATCTTTAATTATGTCTCAGTATTTGAAGTTAATGAGAGGAATCTGTGCACTTTTTATCATTTCCAAATGAATAATTTTATTGTCAGTGTGGTTGAGAACAAACAGTTCAGTTTGAGCTAAGCTTAGGTCACCAGTGTTTTGAAGCAACAATGTTAAGAAATAATGATTATATCAAAAGTTGTTGTTAGTGTTTGAATCCATATTGAATTACCTATATTTAACAGGTTAATTCTTCATCATCCTGGACAGTCTCTGGCCTTGTCTGCAGGGAATACATTCCTCTACAGAGTCTTATGTCATTCCACTATTACTCCATTTCTGCTGCTGTGCATCCCACTCCTCTATCATTCACATTCTTTTTTCTTCTTCATCTTTATGTAGCCCATCTATCCCATGGCCTTCTTCGAGGCCCCTTTATTCCAATTTCAAATTATAATCTTTTTTGGCATCCTTTCATCACTGATCCACATTGTATACCCACCTGATCTTGTGAAAAATGAAATCTCTCCAACTACCCTAACTTCTGTTCTGGACTTCCTAAAGCTGAACACAGCCCACGCAGGGCATGATTTTTTGTGTTTCTTCCCTGAAATACGCATCCTTCTTCCCCAAATCCTACTCACTGCCCCACACATGTCCTTCAGCAGACCTCCCATTCTGAAAAAAACAACTTGGTCAACAAGTAATTACCTTCTGACTCCTAGACTTCCACATTGATCTTTTCCATGCAACAGACCTTGCTGCAAGACATGCAGAAATCAAGCTATCACTACCTATACCAATCCTATCACATAGAAATCTTTTCCTGTTGTTGGTCACGTCATCTGCTCATCTCATTTACGAACTTGTCTGCTTTCACTGCACTGCTTCTTACATTGGTCTCATTGTTAAATAATTGTCCAAAAGAATAAACTACCATAGGCAAAAAGTTTAAACTGTTAATCCATATCATCCAGTGTTACTCCATGCCATTTCATACAATTTTAACAACCTAAACACTTGTTTTACATGTCTAAAGTATTTCCAGACACCACTACCTTTCCGGAACACCGTAGGTGGGAACTGGACTACCAATGTATCTTATACATCAGACATCTCCATGGCTGGCTGGTGGGATGAATGTTGTCTATGATATGTTAGAAAGCCAGTTCCCATCTTTTTTTAACAGATTAAAAAATACATTTTCAAGAAATATATTTATTTTATTTTAGCTGGCCTTCACAGAGATTATACTTTCCCAATTATTGCTGATCACATTTCCTTCCCCACTACTGTTGCTATCCCCACCATTCCTTGTTGGATCATGTTTGGCTCATTCATGTGATAGGTCTGAATATGGACACATCTTTCCCCTTGCCATATGTCTCGCCTACTATCATGAGTCAGGTTATGCAAGTTTTTCAGTCTAGTTGCTCCAATCCTAATACTTTAAAAATTAATTTCAATGACTTGAATTCTATTAATATCCATTTCTTTCATCACCCATGTTCCAGAACTTTGAAATATATTTTTCAATAAAATTAAGCTGGCTACAGAAACTGGTGTTGTTTACTTGATGTATCTTATATCTTTGTAGATATCCTGCTTATATTTTGAGTTTTATATTCATCCAATTTAAGATAAGAGCTAGGTCCAAAGTCAATTTCCAAAGGTTTTCAAATTTTTCTTTGGGACAATATAATGTACTTGGCAGTATTAAAATTTTTGACAACTTTTTGCAAATTCAAAGAAATCCTCTGTAAATTGGCATTCAGAGTTTCTACACGATCGAGAATTTCTATCAGAAATTTTATGATAAAAAAAGATTCAAAAGACTGAAAACTTTTTAAAAACCATTTTGGTTTCACACTTGATATCTTTCAGACCTTCTGTGTCCTTCAAAAAATGTAACAGAATGCTATTATTGTTTAGAATAGTTTTCAAGGAAGATGTATGACAACACCATCTTGTTGGGCAAAATAGCCACAGAGAAAGGGTTTGAGCATCACCAGCTGCCTGTAGTGATCCAAACAAGCTTGGCATTTTAGTGAACTACATACAAAGAAAATAAGTTCTATTACTAATACTAAACAATCTCTTATTGCAATCTTCTTTCATTGTGTCTTGAACAACAAAGTTTAATGAGTGAGCAATGCAGTGCACATGGTTTGCTCTTGCTTTGACAGTTTAAGCCCGCGATTGAAGGCCACTATGCGCTCCACTAACTAGCAGTGCTGTCTGTACATAGATCCATACATATCTTAATATTTGGATGTTGTTATCATTTTATAGAGATCGATAACAGTTTCATTTATATTCAACTTTGAGTCCGCGTAACGAAAGCAGGACATGTCTAGTTCATTATTTGGAATATCATTAGTTTCATTAACCACAACTGAGTTGCAGTACTTCATCACTCAAAATTGTTCTCAATTCGTTGGTCATATCGTGTGACAACCAACTATATCTTCTGTACTGGAGTCATGAGTTTAACTCTGGAATATCCTGTGATCACAGCTTCAACAATGAAATGTAATTTAAATGTTCGTCCTTGTGGCCCCTAATAACTAGACCTCCAGTCATTAAAAAACGAAGAATTGAAATCACTTTTAAGAAAGTGGTTGTAGCTGTTTCCATATCTTTGTTTACTTTTTGATAACTTGCAGCAATCTACATTGATGCCAAGTTTGAATTGGCTTATGAAATACTCAAAAACAGTGAAAGTCAGACTTTTCATGCTTTTTAAACCTTTCTAAAGCTTTATTCCATGATGAAAACCCACTTTGACTGAATGCCTTAATGGGCTTGTCATCTCTTGATGACTTTTTCAGCACAGAACATCACTAGATATGGTTTCTTTACATATTTGGCAAAACCCTTTGTCTATATCTCCATCATATAACCGCCTTGGAAAATTGTCTGCCACTTACCTTTAAAATTGTGTCTTTTCTTCTCTTCAACTGAATTTGCAGAAATGATATTTTCTGATTGCATTTGTTTAGCAGTACTAAGCTAAGAATAGCTACTATTGGTGGGTTCTTCAGGTTTGGGCACCTTAAGATTGTGTCCATCAAAGCTAATACTTTTTCAAAATATACACGGTAACAACATGTGCAGTGCGCTTTCAAAGCAATGCTTTATTTACTTCATTCATCCATCTTGACTGACAGTGAGTGAGACACTTGAAATAATCATGAGCCACGGCTGCAAAATCGCTGACACCATGCCTAAGGGTTGAGGCACATTGGATGGCAAGCAAGAGCTTGTGCAAGTTGCTTGACTTGCTTGTGTGCATGCTCTAACAAATCACACCAACACATAGTATGACCTAACGTAGTGTTGACATTCTCCTTGGGCATGAAGAGTAGTCAGATAGGCTTGTATCGTAAAGAAGAACAATCTCATCAAGACGTCCTGACTTGCCACTTGGCATGAGAGATAGGTAATACGGTATCGCTCAAAGTCAATTACTGAATAGTTTTGATGTCTATGTTTATGTGCACTCTGCCCCTGCTATTTACCTCTCGGGTGCTGAAGCTCCTGAGCATCCACAGAGTTGGTGCCCCTATCTATGTCACTACTCGTATGTTTTTGTACCATACTGATGTCCGTTGTGGTAAGGGGTACTACCTTTCTCTCCCCACATTCATTTTTGCCAATTAGTGATTCATCAATATTTATTAACATCTAAATGCTGATATCTTATTTTTATAATAGAATTATCAAATTCTCTTTCATGCCTAGACCCCTCACATTTCAGAGGGCAATCTTCAAAGTATCCTCAGTACCAAGACCTTTTCTCTTTCTGTATTTCAAAACCTTGTTTTTACTGGTAGATCCATCCAACTGTGCTCCCTGAAACTTAGGATTTTTATATATATATATAAATGGGTTGTTAGCCCATTGTTCAACCTGCAGCCTGGAGGAACAGTGTTTTATTTCAAGGTTTTCCTTCCCTTATCTGGAGCATTCCGTTTTAAGGCATCTGGGACTTGCCTTCCATTCCCTCCTGTGGGCTACACTTAAAGGAGTGCATTGCGCATTGCCCATATGGGTTTCACCTATGTAAGGTTTACTGGCAGAGTTGCTAAAATAGATCACAGGCATTTCCTTGGAAGTGACATCACATATAGTGTAAGCAAAGATGTTGATGATAAAGTAAACAAATATCTGGTGATGAGTGTAATGATAGCTGAAACTTTAGGGAATATGATGTGCAGAGATACAAAGATGAAATTATTTAAAATGATGGCAGTTCCTCTGCTTCTCTATAAAAGTGAGTTTGGGACAATGAAGAGAATAGAAAATTGGCACATACAAGCAGCAGAGATGAAGTTCTTAAGATCTGTAAAGGGATGTGCAAGGGTAGATGTAATAAGAAATGAGACAATTAGAGAAGAGTATGAATAACAAGATAATAGGAATAACTGGACAGACCACTTGCATAGAATCAATAGTGCACGATTATTAAAAGTACTAAACCAATGTAGAACAAAAGGTAGAAATAGTATAGGTAGACCAAGGAAGAGACAGGAGTAGTCCTGGAACTGGAACACGTCAATCGGCCTAATCCTTGACTGGAGAAATTATTAAATATTTCTTTTTTAGTTTGCTCAGTAATTTTGAGTAAGCAGAGGAGTAGGTAATAACTGTTGTTAGAAAAAGTCTTTTTTACCAGTTCTTCCTAAAAGTTATTAAAAAATTGCTATAGATAGAGTTTCCTACAAATCATCAGCAGTTGTTGCACTTCTCTCTTCACTATATTACCCCCTCTTACTCCCCTTTTTTTCTTCTTTTAGTCCTGTACCCCTCCCTTCCCCTCTCCCCTCCCTTGCCCTCTCTCCCTCTCCCCTCCCTTACCGTCTCCCCCCTCACTCCCTCTCCCTTACCCTTTCTCTCCCCTCCCCTCTCCTTCCCCTCTCTTCCCCTACCCTTCCCATTTATACCCCTCCCTTCCCCTCTCTACTCCTCCCAATCTCTTCTCTATCTTCCCCCTAGCCCATCTTCCCCTTTTCTAACTCCCCCTTCTCCATCTCTCTCCTTCTCCATCTATCCCCTTCCCCATCTCATCACTCTCATCACTTTCCCCACTCTCCCTCCTCTCTCCCCTTGTCCCTCTCCGCGCTCACCTCACTCTTCCTCCTCTACCCACTCTATACCCCCTCTCTCTCCTTCCCATCTACCTGCCACCCACTTTCCCCCCCTCTTCCCACTTTCTCCCCTCTACACCCCCTCTCTCTCCACCTCCCTTCTTCTCTCTCTCTCTCACACACTAGTATCCTTTTAAAGACTAGTTACTTTTCAAGCCCAAACGTTTACTGGGAAATATACAAACACATAGTATTATTGGGAATTGTAATTATATTTGAATTGAAAATGGTATTCTGCATGCACCACGGTTATGATTCCACATTAAACTGTAGGTCCCCAACACCTGGTAGATTTACGTGGTTCATTTAGATAGCAACGGCAGCAGGGGGAATGATCAGCTTTAAGTATCTTTGTCACTAGTTTGTTAACGTCAAATGAAATCATTATTATTTAATTACATTTATACTAAAAAGCTCTAGGTCCATTCCATTAGAGGAGTAAGTGAATGATTGTTGTTATAAAGATTCTCATTAACAATACTTTCTATAAATTATTAAAAATGTCACTAGGTGGAGCTCCTTTTCTTATTGTGACTATATATCACCATCAGTTGTTTAGCTCACTTCCTATTGGACCTCTCACTGCAATTGCAGCATTCTTGATTTTACATTGACTGCAAACGAAATCATATCAATTTATGCTGGTAACTAAAGTAAATTTCCCGATTTCATCCATAACCCATTGTAAAATAAAAAACGAAATGAATGTAGTTAAACAGGCCTCGTACGTGTTTTGTCCTGGTATTCGGAAGGACGCAGGTTCAAATCCCCTTCTGGCCATCCAATTTCAATTTTCCATGGTTTTCCAAAATCACTCATCCTAAATGCCATAGCTGAATTCCTTTTTATTCCTTGTCCCTGTCTCCCACCTCTAATAATGTTAATGAGGTGTAAAACCCAAAGTATAGAAAATTTATGAGCAACTGCTAGTATTAAATATAGCATATTGTTGGTAATTTACTTTTCAGCCTATTTCATATTATTTATGATGTGCATGGTCTGTAATACTTAATTGTTTAATTAAAATATACAGTCAATATAAATTTAATTTTTTATAACATAACACAGATATTACTACTCACAATATTTATTACAAAATGTGACATATCTATCACTTCTATACTCTTGAAGGGAATTGTCTTTAAAATTTGCTTCTGTTAAGTTGTCCCCCCCCCCCCTGAATTTTCTGTTCAACAATTCAGTAAAGTTATATTAATATTTTTGATGACCAGCAGCTAAGCTGCATTGGAAAGGAAAAATAATTTCTGATGTGATTACATTCGGAACTAGTATCCATAGCTGTTCAGTTCACTGAGATATTGTTGTGTTGAGGAAATTGCTTCCAAGTTCATTTGCAATCATCCACTCACAAGTAATTTTATTATGACCAACAGAGTCGCAATATGGCTCTTACAGTCAGGGCTGCATTTAGGATCTGAAGGCCCCCTAGGATATATACCTGTGGTGCAGGCATTTTGAGATCTGTACGCCTCTAGGCTATAACTGCGGTGTGGGTCCCATATATACAAAGAAATATCAATTACTTATTATTAAATTAACTAGCCACATAGCCCGTCAAAAATGACGGGTTTGAAAGTGTGTTCTGGCAGTTAATTTCTTTTTAGTTTCTTACCTAACTGGAATTGTTTTGAAATTAAGCTCAATGTGCTGTAATTTCTCATCCCTTGTGATGTAGCAATAGGTTTCAGTTGTCAACTTGATGCAGGGCCGCATTTCAGTCTAACCACAATCTTCGCTAATATTGCCGCTAGAAAACCAAAGCTTCTATCATGTGTGAATTGAAATATTCCCTGTATTGCATTTGAGTGTCATCATGAATCACGATATAAACTTGTTCCAAATTCTTCACGTGTTCTTACATCTTTATTTTTTATTATCTATGATGAAGATCGATGTGTTAACGGATGACATAGCTTACATACAGTTGAAATAATGACCACAGTGAAAACAAAGGATGCTAAATTAAATCATAACAACTTACGTTATGACACGTAATTTTAGTTTTATCTGTGGCTTAGCCTGCATAGATCATGATTAATTTAGAACATCTTTCATTCAAACCAAGTAATGAACCAGTAAAAAAATCAGTTGATAATTAATATGTCAATTTAAACAAAATACATACTTTTCTTTCAGTGTTCTGGCAAATCATTTCTTAGCAATTTCTTAAAAAAAACATAATGTAATTCCTATTGCCTTGCACAGTAACAAAATGTTTCTGTTGTTACCCTGGTCCAGGTTGCATTTCAATCTAACCACAGGCAGTTCAATCATTACCGTGGCACCACAATCTGATAATGAATTCTTGTAGAACTCGACGAAACAAATCGAAAATAAATAATAAAAAATTTTGATATCTTTCTTGGTTTTCGAGATATAGCATGTGAAAAATCAGTTATAGGCATAGTTCCTTGTGATTTTGGTGAAGTTTCCTCTGGTCCAGGATATTCCAACCTAACAACAACCACCAGGAAGAAAATAAAACACATTTAGTGCATTTCCGCCGTGTAGATATAGCGGTTTTGGTAATTTGTTTTTTCTGGTCTAGGCCAGATCTCACCCAAACCTCCTCAATTTTGAGATACAACATCTCGAGAACTAAGCGAGATATGAAAAGAAAATGTATTCTTTGTTTTCGATTTGTCTCTTCAAGTTACATACGATATCATCATCAAATTTGGCAATGGCAAAATTTTTCTTCTGTTCCAGGCCGCATTTCGACCTAACTGCATCAATTTTGAGATACAATATATCAAGAATTAAGTGAGATATCAAAAAATTTTATTCTCTACTTTCAATTTTTTGGTCGAGAATCCATCATCAAATTGCGGCTTAACGGTTGTCTTAGAATCCCCTAACCACATACAGTACCTACTACGCTAAACATGCCGCCAGAGAAACAATACTTCCGTTAAGCGCCTATTAATACATATACTTATTACATTTTAGTGGCAATAATTCATCGTGATATAAACTAAATCAAAAATCTTCAAGGGTGTTTACATCTGCCTTTCACGTTATCCGTTATTCAGATCAGTATTACAGTTACATACGGCTGAAACATGTCATCAGTAAAAGCAAAGGAAATTTTAAAAAATATGAGCAACTTATGTTTTGCCAGGTAATATTAGATTACCAATAGAGTTAAGTAATACTCTAACCAAACTTTTCGCAATACTGAGGCTCAAAATATGAAGCTTTTATCTTACATACCTATGGACAAAGTAAGGAATACTTCTATATATCAAAAGAATATTACGTAAATATAAGCATCTAATGATTGATATGTCGGTTTTAATGTAATACACTTTTATTTCAGTGTTCTGTGAGTTAATTTATTCACTGATGCTTGGAAATGTTATTAAATAACGCGCATTCCCACGAATAATATCGTAAAGCATGACGTCATAGGTTGGCATCATGACGTCATGGCACTACATCTAGCCTATTATACTTATAGATAAACTTTTTAATGTAAAATATTGGATAATATAATGATAGTAAAAATATATGGGGATAACTTTCTGAAGAATTGGAAGTTCGAAACGTGCTTTCTGTACTGTTTCAAAGACTGAAGGGAACGTGTTTAGCAAGTGATGTTCAAAAGTTGTTTTTGACTGATGATTGATGGATAAGGTGCTGTCTGTTGCAGTTGTGTTGTTGGAAACAAACATAAACAGCAAAATCCCGCAGGATAATAAACTGTGAAAGAGCAGGCCTACATGTTAAGATAAAACATAAATAAGATCACCAAAGCACGCAGTAAAGAAAGGTTAAAAACACAATTATTCACACACACATGTCAACAGAAGACTGTTTTTATAGGCCACATGGGTCCAGTGTATTAAAACAAAAAATTCAAAAATGAATTAAAAAATAAAATTAATATTAGATTCTAAATACACCTAACTCAGTTATAAACAAATATAATTTTTTATAAATACTTTCAAACAAAACATTAAAACTGGGACCTTTCACTGCTACTCGCTGTTTACATCGTATAAATGAATTTATCTTACCTAACGTCCCGGACATGGAGGCTAGGGAATTTTAGCTCATATTGCATGATTACGACAGTGACTTCAATCTAAAGTCATACGCGCTGACCACAGTATACTGCAACCTTATGTTACAAGGGTTATAAGTCCTCATGTTGAGCCACAAAATTGTTACTTTTCGGTATAGGTGCACTGAAATGTTATTTTACAGTACACCCGTAATTCAAGGATTGAACTATGCATATGCGAACATAGTTTTCAGTTTTCACGAATAATTCAGGACTTTCGGCACTAAAACACTTTCAGAAATAGGCTACTTTGCTTACACTTTTTTTGTATGTGTTGTGGGCCCCTAGGCTACAACCTAGGTAGCCTGCACCTAAATGCGGCCCTGCTTACATTATTGTTTTGCAATATCAATGTGTTGTCTTAGATTGAATATATTGTTAAACAAAATATGCAGCAATATATAAAAGTACTAGCCTTTTTGATAAACCTTCCTCTAAAGAAACCTGGTGTTAAGGAAATTCACTGACCCCCTTTTTTTCACATGCATTTTTGTCATTTATACTGGACTTTTAGAATTAACTTGTAAATAATATTTATGGCCGAGTCTTACTCGTAAAATCTTGATGATGATACTGGCCATGTATTGTACTCTCACTATATTTATACTAGTAATATACTAAAAGAGATTATTGCTTGTGTTTAGTTTCATATGAACGTCTGTCCTCCCACTAAACCAGAAGAAATTATGAAAGACATTATTACAACAAAAGAATGTGACGGGTTAGTGGTTTGCATGTCACATTCATGTACAGCCTACTATGGCTCCAGGAAACAAGCAATATTATAAGAGTCATATTTTAAAAATTCCGTTTTAAATTATTTTATGTTTGTTGAATTACTTTTGTTGTGTTTATATTTTTTTCATTTGTTTATGTTTAAAAAGGGGGAGGGGAAAGGTAAAAAAATTTGATTGTATTTCTGTTTCTAAAACAAATTAATGAAAAGTCAAAATGTTTACTAAAATTTTTTTAAACAAATCTCAGCACCATATGTTTGTATTTATATTTTCAATATTTTATTCTTAATATATTACTGGTATTTATCGACCAAGGTCTTTCTGCACCTATCAAGCTAACCTAAAATTTTTTTTTTTTTTTATTGTTCTACGATCATTATTATTGAAAATTTATATATCTTGGTATTAAATATTGACATTGATTACATTTTTCTTGTTCCAGGGCACGTACATTTACTTTGACTATGAAAAGTGGGGCCAAAGGAAAAAGGAAGGTTTTACTTTTGAATACAAGTACTTAGAGGATCGTGACCTGAACTGAAACAACAGCGTACACCGGGTGTTGACGCCGGTTTTTACCCTCCCCAGTGGAGTAATCCACAGTGATATTGTATAGAACAACTTTTTTTTTCTCACTTCTGGCTTGACTGGATTTGTGAATCCCATCATGAATTTGTTGGGAATAAAGACACAGACATTGTTTTTGGTACAGGTTATCGTTATTTTTGTTCTTCCTGGAGTTTGTGGCATCGGATTGGAAGTGTACTTTCCGAGGGTGCTATGAAGATCTCTGTGTTGTTGGAAATATTCTTAAACAACAAAAAGAAATAAGTGACTGTGAAAATGTGTTTTAATTTGTGACCTCTTTTCTAAGATCTTACGGTGGTGCAACTTAAACAGTATCACGTTCCAAGTTATAAACCTCCAGTACAAATAATGACTAGAACAGTGTGCTTCGACACTTGGAGCATCTGGCCTCGGCATTCTGCGTGGAGTTTTTATTTCCGTGCAAAGTACTTGTTGCGCTTATTTTCACTTTTGTATAAAGTACGTAAAATGATATAAAAGAAATTGTGTACAGAACATTTTTGTGTAGAATATTAAATAATTATTGCTGATTCAAAATGTTACTTTTATTATTTTGCACGCTGATCTTTACTCAAAGATAAGTAGAATGCAGGAGGCCATGGTGTGCAGTTAGAGGGTGCTTGCTCAGTAAAAGTGATTATCAGTGTTTAAAAAGCAGTTGGATGTTCAGGGAATTTAATAGTGAAAGTTGTTTGTAAAAGGAAAGCGACAAAAATTCTGTAGTGTAAATGATGATTAGAGTATCATTGAATGTTGTTTTGCCCATACCTGGGACCCAACCCATGTTAGGTATAAAATCAAACTGTTGGTGATATTAATTTATTTATGAAATTATGTTTTTGTATATAAACAGAAGACAGATTACAATTTTAAGGCTGCCATTTCACTCTGTGGGTTTCAAAGTGAAATGAAAGTGTGATGTCCAGACATCCACTTTCTGGCGTGAATTCCGCCGCACGCTACAAGTATCGGTCCCTGTCCAGTGCAGTCACAGAGTCAATTTATGCATTTAATTTTGTATTTTTTTCGCATATTTTCGCCAGTAGTTTTCAGCTACTGTTGAAATAGCATTTATGTTTCTATGGTGTTTTGATCACTAGTTTGAGAGTACTGATGTAGGAAACATGGTCAAGTTCCATTAGCCTATGTATAGAGCATTGACTGTGTGGTTGCAGCGGCTCGCATTTGCCATTTGTCTTTTGACCACAATCCTATAATGCAAGCTTTAAATTGTATGTATGTTGTTGTTTTTTTCCACTCCATTTTATTGGTTTTAGGGTGTACCCATTTGTCATGTCTTGCTTTATGAATGAAATGTGCTAAACTGTATATCAGCTGACAGAAGAGGCATGATCTCAGAAATCTTACTTGCTGTTCTCTTAATTCAGTACAACTTTTTTTCACATATTTCTGCAGTTTTATAAGATTTTCAGGCACTGTAATTCTTTTTTTTAAAAAAAAAGAAAAAGAAAAAAAAGGAAGAAGACAAACCCTGTGATTGTATGCAATTGTCTTAGATATTTATATATATTTTTTAATTTGTTGAAAATTATGAATCCTACTGAAAAGATATTAAAATGCTGATAATGGCATTTCTGTGCAAGTATTAAATTATATTTTAAATTTGGAAACAAAAAAATATTGTAATGGGTTTATTACCTAGCAGTGTTTCCCTTATATAATGTTCCAAATACATTGGTGGGGTCCCAGGGAACTGACCTCATCTACTGTTCTATGATTAATTTGACTGGATTTCAAAAAGGTACTGTTGGAGGAGCCAGGTGGCAGTAAGTGTTTGTATGAAATATATTTTTTTTTTAAAATTAACTTTAGAGATACAATTGAATAGGATGTATTTATTTTGTTGGTTAAATTTATTGATTTTAAATCATATTTTTCATTACTTGCTTCTAAAGCCGTCATTTAATTTTGTTTAAGACTGTTGACCTTTTTTTACTGGCTGCTCCAGCAGTGTTATTAACAAAAGATGTATTGCTCTTGCAGTGCAGAGGTTTTTAAGGAATATTTTGGTAGTATTAGAATCTGCTTCATGTGATATGTAGTTTTATCTGACATTTTCTACAATATTTCCTTTTGCAGTCCTGAAACTAAAATCGTATGGGGTTTGTGTTTATGTTTCAAGCAGCTAGCTTTTTCTTAAGTGTTGGGCCAGTTTTCCCATTATCAAGTTTTTGAATCATAGGTAAAGTTCATATTGTTAACTATATTCCTAGCTCCCATCCTAAGGAAAGACAAAATCAGTAGGTACAATAGATCTCACCATTTTTATTTCAGTTGAAGACTGAATGGCATAACTAAGACTGATGATTCAGGTAATTACAGTTTATGTAACTAACTCTGAAGGACTGTTGCAGTTAAGATATATTTGTAAAGCCAAAGACTGTAAGAGCAGTGCTCCTTTTGGACACAAAATTATGCAACTAATTATGAGACCTTGCACCCTTGAAAAGAAAAGTTGGCAGTTCATAGCAAAGGGATGCAAGAAAATGATAACCTGAGACAAAATACAATGATTTTTGTCAGTGTACAAAGGGCTTTCTTTGTAAATTAATTCCTGTACCCCTTATTCATTTTACCACTTCCACCCTGAATGTGTGTGTGTGTGTGTGTGTGTGTGTGTGTGTGTGTGTGTGTGTGTTTGGCTTTCAGTATGTCAAATTCATATTCTACAGACATAATAAAAATATTTCTCATATATTATCTTAATTGAAAATCTTGCACTGAAAAATTCTGTTTCCGAGCAAAACTGTGCAAAATTTATTGATGTTTAATGGAAGAAATACTCATATCTGCCATGTCGGTGTACACTGCATTTTCTGAACAGTGATATTTTTGTTCTTAATGCAAAAGTAAACACCATTCAGATTTACATGATGCGGTGTTTGTGCACATTGATAGTACTCATATTTCTGTATCGTTTTAATATTTACCTATCATCATCTGAGTGCTTATACTTTTTTCTACCCCCCCCCCCCCCCCAAAAAAAATATTAATATACTTGTGATAATACAACCTGATATTTTGGGACAAGATTTAATGAGGCTAAAATCCTTTTAATTTAGATTTATATGTACTGAAGTAATTTACTCGTGGTATGTTGTGAAAGAGAGGGTCTGGGATCGTATCTTTTGTTTTCTTTTTAATTGTGATCGTCTCCAGCTTCATAAATATTTCTGCCTAGTCACCTTTTTTTATTTTTTTTATTTTCTTTAAATGAAAATAAGGGATGACACTTACATTACTTTCTCACTTCCTCTTCCTAGAAGCTTGATCTTATTTTGAAAGCATATTCATCAGTCAGATTACTGGCTTGCGAGGCCTGTCGTGTTCTCATGGGGAAACGTGTTGCCATCTGTCTTTGAGGTGTGTAACAATGTTCTGCATGCAATGTATTTATTGTTTGTGTAATTTTTGAGGCAGAGATTGTGTATCGTCCCAGCATTTGCCTTGATGATAGTGGGAAATCACCTAAAAACTTAAATCAGGACAGCCAGGACTCAAACTGGCCCGATTGTACTTCCCCGGTCCAGTGTGGTGATGCCTTAAATGCTTGTAGCCATACTGGCAGGTAGAAAAATGCTTTATCATTAGAACATTATGGTGTCATAAGAGACTTTCTCCAAATGGCCAAACATCTCTGAATATGTATATTATATAACTTTATACTTTTAATATAGGTAACAATGAAAGGAAAGAACTGCTGCGAGGCAATATTTATATAGAAAGGACAGATAAAGTACACACAACACTCACCTAAGTTGAAGGGAGGAGGGCAGCAGCAACACAAAACAACACACTAACACAAAAAATACAATATTTTGGGTTAAAACCATTTGTCAGTTAACAGAAGTAAGTGGCTGAGCTTGCGCAATCCACTTACTTCTGTTAACTTGACAAAGGGTTTTAACCTGAAATATTATGTTTGTGTGTTGTTTTGTGTTGCTGCTGCCCTCCTCCCTTCAACTTTAGTGAGTGTTGTGTGTATTTTATCTGTTCTTTCCATATAAATATTTTTACTTTTAATGTTTCATTGGTAAACAATTAATGGGGCTATTTTACTGTGCACTCATTTTTCACTAACCATCAAGCCTAAAAGTTAGCACTCTTGTCAGCCAAGATGCCTAATTAGTAATCTGTTATGATGAAAATTATTTTGTACTAAAGGAATGATTGATTCAGAGTGACTAGTTGAATACAGTTCTCTTCTTATTCAGTTTTAACCTACTTATCATACAATCCTGCACAGCATATGTTCATAGTCATACTATATATTTTCTCTACCTCTTTGTAGTTATTTCCTTCAACAGTGTCCATTAATAAACATCATGAATCTCGTAGGTCTCACAGCAACACCCGTCGCGCTTCATTTTTTTGAAACTGTTTTATCACTAAATTCATCTAACTTTCCCAAATTATTTTCATGTTATACTTCATTTATCCATGTCATGTTTTACATATTCTTTTAACACCACATTTAAACCCTTCACATGGATTTATTTCCTCTGCAGCTGATATATTTCTACCTAGTGTTCCACTATATATGTGCATCTTTTGAAAATTCTGAATCTTACATTGTTTCTCTTATTTCAAATGATTCTATTTTCAATGATACCCACAATCAAGCTGTTTCTCTAATTTCATAATTTTCTTCTGTTGCTTATGTTAAACTTTTGTTGTTTAGTTTATCATGATCTCTACTGCATTTTTTTTAATTTTTATTATTTTTTTTTTTTTTTTTTTTTTTTTTTTTTGTTTCTGTGCTTGTTTAATCAAAATTCTTAACCTATTACTTTTTTGTGCCATTCAGTAATTTCTCTTTTATCACTCTTATCTACGATTGGAAACATTATCAGCAAATCATAGCATGTAATTATTTCTCCTTAAAATTGATTCGCAGCTATTTATAGTTAGTGGTCAGATGCATTTATTGTCTCTTATAAACTGCCGTAAGATTTCAACATCAATTTAATATTATCAAAAACTTTTTCCTTATGCTCAAATTTGTTATATCAGTCATAACACAAGAATATCAGCTTGAACTTCATTGTATGTGACATGATGACGTTTTCATGATACTTAGTTTGATAATTTGTCTCTCTCTCTCTGTCTCTCTCTCTCTGAACATGTGTGAACATCTGATTCCCTTGCCATGTTTCTCATCTATTCAAATAGTTAATCATCAAAATATTGTAATATGCTTTTGTCTTCTTTTTTTGTGTATGTTTATCACTGCCCTCAGGCCTTCATTTAAGGCAAGTGTTGGGTTTACTTTCCTCATTATTTTAGCTAGTGTTGCCCAAGTGCAAGAACAAGACGAGACTTGGCCAGTCTTGGTCTTGGTCTTGCATCAATACACCTGGTCTTGATCTTGGTCTTGCAAAAATGCAAGATCAAGACTGCAAGACCAAGACCGATTTTGGGCAACACTAGTGTTGGCCAAATGCAAGAACAAGACGAGACTTGGCCAGTCTTGGTCTTGGTCTTGCATCAATACACCTGGTCTTGGTCTTGGTCTTGCAAAAATGCAAGACCAAGACCAAGACTGCAAGACCAAGACCGATTTTGGGCAACACTAATTTTAGCAGGAAGGAGTGCCACGACACAATTTATAAAAGGGAAAGATAAAGTAGACCTATCAATCACCATAGTTGAAGGAAGTCTGGCTGCAATGACACCAAAAAATGTATAAAAACACAATATTTCAGACCATGCCCTTACTTACGAAAATAAATACATATGGTTTAGCTTGCACAGAAATCCGCAGTCAACACAGCCTCTTATGGCTGTGTATTTTGACACTGCGGTCCTCCTCCCCTCAGCTGTGGTTGGCAGTGTGTCTACTTTCCCTTTCGATATTGTATATTTAGTTTTTTTTCAGCCATTTACTTTCTTCTTCTTGATCAGATCTACCCCTACTCCTTTTGTAACTCTGTTCTTAAATATGATCACCTTAATAACTTATTCTTGTTAATATTGCAGCAAATCTTCTCTGTAAATGCCACAGTACATCAGGTCAGCATTATTTAGAAACTTGATTTACGTCTTAATATGTTCATTATAAAAGGATGCAAATACGTCTTTCATATGATAGTATGTTTCAAATTTAAGAAGGTTTTCCCTTCCTCCCATATACCTTGTAGCTCAATTTTGTACAAATATCTGAATTTGGTATTGCACTCCAACTTTAGCTATGATGGAGACCAGTGTTGCAGTATAACCCCATAATCATTCAGGATTAAAATTTTATAACAAATCATCCTTTTGACTTTGCTAATTACGGTTTATTTTTTATTGTATTAGTTTTATCAGCTGTAGCTGTTGTTGAGTGTGTGGTGATTTATTCTTTTCTCCTTTTAATCAATGGGGGTAACATTTTCTTCAAAGTTAGAATGTCAGAATGTCAGTATTTGGCAGCAAGATTGGGAGTGTGAAAGTCAAGTTTATCATTATCAGGTTACCAACAGTGAATGTAAATGTCTTATAATTGTCTTAGAATTTAAGACTGCAGAAGACCAGTTTTATTATGACCAGGTTAACCACAATGAGTGCAAATGTCATAGTTAGGCAAGATATAAGATATTACATGGTAACTGGCTTTTGTGTCAGTGCATACAGATATATGTATATGCATTCAGTGGAGTTTGTTGTAAAAGCCCTTTGTGAAATTAGATGATGTATATTCTTCAAAACAATTACTTCAACAAGGAGTGAAGACTCCTAGAAAATTATCAAAAAGAAAGTATGTACACTTTGGATTAGGACTTGCCGTTTAGGCTCAGTCCTTTAAATTGCCATCATACCAGATATCGGTATGGTGGATTGCATTTTGTACATATCCTGCTACCATATACATAGTTCACATCTGACTACAGATCTTAAATATGATCTAGATTAACACTGTAAGTTGAATTCAATTTCCACCCATAAAACCTGTTTCAAACTTCTTAATTCACACTTGCTCTTCTGTTATAGAATAGAACCTTCCAGCAGAATGATAAAGGGGGGGGGGGGGGAATCATAATTGATGATTGTTTGAAAAACATGTGCAACAAGATAATTTTGTAATAAGTTGGTTGGCATAAATAGTAATTAATTTTTTAAGATATGATGCATTGGGTGGGATTTGTACTAGATTTGAGGGTTTGATCACTATGGTTCAGATCTTTATGACAAAAAAAATAGAGAAATATGCAGGCAAATTGACAAGTATCGACACGGGCATGCTTCTGCTGCATTGTCGATATTCAAAGGCGGGCAGAACGTTACTTTTAGAGAGTGACAATAATGCGTACTTTAATTTTTGACTGGTGAATTCTGACCACAGTGAAAACAGTTTTTTTCCTCCACCATGTATAGCACTGAGAATGATTATCTTAATTTCTTCTCATCTGTATTATTGAATTCCTGTTACTATTAAAAAACTACCAGATTTTTGCTCAAAATATGACCATAAATATTATAGAAATATGACCAAAACTAGGAAAATTGTCTGAATATTCATTTATATACTATATAAAGTACATTTAAATACAATCAGAAACATTGAATCAGTGTTTAATTCAGCATTTCAGCTTAAAAAGAAGGCAGGAAAAAAATATGACTTGTCCTAAAGATCCAAACCCTATTGATCACCATCTTTGTGCTGTGGAGAAGCTGACGCTAAGATGTGTTTGGAGTCATAAATACAGCTTCTGTTCTAAGCTAGATGTTATATCAGGCATTCCTCAAGGAAGTGTAATAGGGCCACTTCCTAATTTTTATAAACGATCTCGGTGGCAATGTTGATTGCAGGTTGTGATTGTATGCTGATGAAGCACTTATCTATAGGGAAATAGGGTGCTCTGACCATTTCTTAGAAATTCAGCGCAATCTGATGTTATTTCGGAATGGTGCCATAAATGGCAGCTTACACTTAACTGCAAAAAGTGCAAGGCAATGCAAATAAGTAATAAAAAGACTCCACTTGTTCACGAGTACAAAGTTAACAATTCAGTTATTGACAGGGTTGATTCCCTGAAGTATCTGGGCATAACAGTACAAAGCAACATGAAATGTGACTTTTACATAACTTCCGCTGCAGGCAAAGCTAATTCCAGATCAAGATTCACAGGTCATATTTTTAGAGGCTGTAATGCTCATACAAAATAGCTTACAAAACTAGTGCACCTACATTTGGATTACTGTTGTGGATTTTAGGATCTGTAACGCAAGGGATTGATCGACACGTTAGAGAAAGTAAAGAAGAGAGCCACTCGATTCATGACTACTAGTTACAGTCCTTACGAAAGTGTTACAGAATTGAAACATAGATTGGGCCGAAATTGTTTGGCAGACAGATGATGTCATTTTTGTTTGAATTTATTGGAGGATATGTAAAAATCTTTAATTTACGAGTTCAATGAAATACTTCTTCTGCCAACCTATTTAGATCGCAATGACAGGAGGAATAAGATTAGAGAAATAAGATGCCATACTGATGCTCTTATGTATTCTTTCTTTCCTCATTCTGTTCAGAATTGGAACGCACAGAATTAAGATTGGTGTTTAGCACCCTCTGCCACCCACAATATTTGTGAATTGCAGGGTATAGATGTGGATGTGTGCTTAGTTTGGGGGAAGGGGGGAGGATACATTACATAATTCACTAATGCCTGCTGCATGCACTTACACTAAAACCAAATGAGGTGTGGAACTACTAAACCCGTGCCTATAAGGTAGGTGACTTTTAATTTTTCTGTATGTTTATTAACTGCAATATAGGTGCATCTACGGTTCTAAATTAATTTTCTAGGGTTGATAAATAAATTTCTGAAATGTTTGCTATAATGGCTTCAGTATGAGAGTTCAGCTTAAAACTTCTTCCCTTGGAGAACTTTGTGATGTTCAGTACTTATTGATAGTAATATTTTCTGAAGAAATGTGTTTTATTTTCAGATGATGCCAAGCTTCGAGATGCTCTCCTTCATTCTGGAAGTTTAAATCTTGTTTGTATAGATGTAATTTTCAAAACCAATATTATTATTAAAAATAATTGCAAGTAACTTCTTTGCTATCGAAGTTCCAGTTTTAGCTGCTGCTATTTGTACCTAATTTCTAACGACCTATGCAACATATCAGTGTTATTTATTACATTTTTACTGTAATGTTTTCAGGTCCCATGGTTAATTTATACAAATTATTATTCACATTTCTATTAATAATTTTGAAAATTAATAACATAGGATTTTGAGATGGTATTACTAAAACATAAAACCTCTCAATTGAAAATGTAAGTTAATCTGATGGTTTTTTTTAACAATTTTATGTAAGCGAAAGTTTACTCATTTATTAAAATAACACACATTGAACACACACATTACACAAATTAAAGCATGAGACTTGTGATAAAATAGGGTCGGAACTTTTTTGCGGTGAACAATGTATGTAATGAATATTACCTATTGTGATGTGTGTCCTTAGGTGTGCTAGATGCATCAGGTTATCTTGCCTCCATTTGGGCATGTTGTAGCTACAGGTATCTTCACCAAATGGTCAGTGATTGGATTTAACTGGCTTTTAGTATTATTGTATTCCTATAAGTAGTGAAGCATAATATTAGCTCAGAACCTGAAATCAACTCTGCAGACGGTGCTCTAAAGGTCTTGAGTTAACTTTATCCAATACTTTGAAAACTGGAGTCACTCACTATTGGTTTTGCGTCTGCAGGAAACACATCATTTTAGTTTGTTTAAAAAGTCTATCTTACTGGCTTTTCCAGTGGGTCATTGTCTTTCAGCCTGAAAATACTGTTTTATTGGCTGGTTCAGCTGACATCACTTCTGCATTTCAGAAAATAGCATCCTTCAAGTCCAAATTTCCACCATTTGTTTTATTATGACTTGTATTCCCTCTTACAAAGCGATTTATTTAGCTACTTTTGTCTAGGGATTGCAATCTAGCAAAGCGGGATCCCGCACAAAATGCGTGTCAGTGGGTGACTCGCTGCCCCACTCGGTCTCTATCGGATGTATTGCACTGTTTGCCTGTACCCTTCCAGTTGGCATTTGGCGCGTGTGAACAAACGTTTGTTTTTGTCAACCTTCGTCATTCGTAAGTAAATAGATACACTTGTACGTATTCATTTTCGAGTACACATTTCTGTAACTTGAGTTAAGTTGCGTATTTAGTACGATTTTCTAACTATGTAATTATTTTTTGTGTGTTGCAAACGTTATCTGAACTACAAAGTTACAGCTTTTTATTCACGGTTCCATTATTCCCATTTTATTTATTTGCAGATAAAGTTATTGTGACAATTTCCTTTTTTGCGGCTGAAAATTTGATTATTCGTTGACAGGAAACTAATGTTATCGTAATTTTAATCGCATACCTATTTATTTAGCAGCTATCAAAAGGCAATTGCCGCTGCCTCAATGCGTTTCTTTGACGAAAGCCGCCTGTTTACATGTGCCGCTCAGGCTATAGATCAATACCTCTTCTCCTTGTTATTATTTCGACTAAAGGCAAAAAAGTGTAGGAATACCATACTTCGACAGCTGCCTCCGCCGTCTCCCTCACGTGTGAAATCTCGTGTTTTTACAATGAAATCCGGAGATACAACCTATGAAAATTTCACTGCAATCATTCGCCGAGAAAGTCTCCTTACTTACTAAAAGGTAATAATTTCCACTCTTAAAACGTCGTTACGCCTCATATGTAAAATTGAAATACTTGACAGTTTAAGTGTTGATGAGTAGTTTCCTTTAATAACATTGAATCTAATGTAAGATCAAAGAATCAGAAGAAATAATAATGAATCCCACAAAAATTATTTTTGTAAAAAAAAAACACACACAGAGTATATTCACTTCACTTTGTGAAATGGAATGCTTTCTCTATGTGTTATGGAACGTTTATTTAGAATTAAAAAAAAAACTCTGGTAACTTGGCCACTAAGCAAACCATGTTTTTAAATTCATGTGACGTATTGTAAAGCACATATCGTACTAATTAGCAAACCTCGTAAGTCCATTTTTTCCAACATTAATGTCAACTTGTAGAAAAAACAAATCTCTACCTGTTACAGCAATCCTCTTAATTCCATAACATTACAGAATCAAGTAAAGCTGATTTTTGCAAACCTCGTAACTCCGGTATCTTAGTTTATGAGTTAGCAGACCTGGTAACTCCAATGTTGAGCATTGATGTGGTCCTGTTTAATGGTGCTCTACTGTCAATTTGTCTTTACGCTGGGATATTTTTTGTTTTATTCTTAAAAAGTATGAACTGCAATTATTTTTATTCCTGCTAATATGTTTTTAGCATACTAGCAAAATGTCCAGTAAATATTGGTCTGGAGTTAAGTGATTTTCTACTAGGTTGATTTGTTAGCTTGGCGAAGCAGTTGAGAGGTTTTATATGTTATGGTTAACAACTTTGTACAGATCTATTCATATCACAGAAGAAATTTTGAAGTTATGCAAAACATTTAACCTATTTACAAAAAAAATATTGCATTTCAGTTAAAGCTCCAAAATACATAAACGGATTGTAACAGTATAATGCTATCTTTATATTGGAGATATGGGACAAAAATTTTAATGTGGTTAACTTCTATTTTTATTTATTTATACTTTACACAATGTTAAGAGGAAAGACGCAAGTAGAAATGACCCTAGAAGAAGCTCTTTTCGCAGAAATTGCACTAGACCAAGATTTTTCCCCGTAAAAACGGCCTCAAACCAAAATATCCCCATGGGAACTTTGTACTTAATGCTGATGGAATATTATTGAAAGTGAAAGAATCAAATTAAAATCTGGTAAAGGAAACTAATTTTAATCAAAGTGAAGAGGAAACAATTTTGATAACCTAGACCTGGACATAAGTGCAAATAACTTGGCTTTACAAAATTAGGAGACAATCGAAAATATTTTTGTGATGTCGTGGGAACAGGAAAATGGAGTAACACCCTTCAGTGAGGGTAGTGACAATGTTAGAGATCTCCAACTGGAGGAATAGGATAGCAAAAAAACAGGAAAAAAGAGGCATAATGTAAAACCAGCCTTATATAAAAGTAATGAGTTGAGAGCAGCTAGAAAATTTGGAAAAGCTAATTGTGGTAAGTGAAAGTATGATGATGGAAAGTGGAGGTATGGTATACAAAGGAAAATGACTCCATGGCACTCATGTAAAAGGAAATATAAAAGTTTGTTACAATGTGAAGCTATAACAGACAGACAGAGTTGACAACTTTATATAGTTTTGGGGACTTGAGTGGCAAGGTAAATAAGTTGTTTGTAAAATTTTTGATGAAGAAAAGAAATACGAAAAGGGAAAGAGATCAAGCACTAAATTGGCAAAATGAACCTCAAGATTCAACAGCAGGTGATGCAGACAATGAAGTGGTCGAAGACAGTAGCTATTATAACAGTGCATGTCACAAAAAGATTTAGAAAGTCAAAGGAGGCTGAATCTCTAAAGTTGAATTGCATTATTGTCGGAAATCATCCACCAGATTTTATCTTCAGCCAAATTGGAAATCCAAAAAGCAGTTATATTGCTTCTACAAAGAGGATTGGTGCCTAAGGAAAGATACAACCCCACTCGCACTATCTAGACTCGCGCAGTTGTCTGAAGATCATTTTCTACGTCTACATCAACCTAAGAAGGATTTTTGAGATAAGTGTGAAACTTTTAAAACTGGGAATTATAACGAAGCTGAGTATATTATAAGAAAAAATGAAGTACGAATGGAAAAGGAGTCAGATACCACAAACCTAAATTACCTTAATTTTACTACGGATTTGCAAGCTTTACTGCAGTCCTCTAAATTAAGTCTTTGCTACAAAATGAAAATTTCAGTTCATAATTTTACAGCGTAAGTATCAATGCTGGCTATTGTTTTCTTTGAAATGAAACGAAGGGCATTTTGTCATCAAATAATTTTGCGAGTGTTTTATCAAGTTTTACTCATAGCTTTCTCTGCCAGAAGACCAAGAAAAACTTGTACAGTGATGGATGTTCTTATCACAATAGAAATAGGCTGCATGATTTTCCACCACATATCTATTACATGTTAAATTAATGTGGTTACAAAAGAGCTTGGAAGTATGACATGCAGATGTAAGCTGATTTTGTACATTCTGCTCTTGAGCAGAGGCTAAAAAACAAAAAAGATCAATGTACCTGCGGACTGCATCTCAGTGTGAACATAAGTCTCTCCCTTACTCATTAGAGTATCTAGACCTTTCTTTTTCAAATCATTTGACAACTACCAGTACTATAAAAGTATTCGGCCTGGAAGAGGTGTTGGGTCGCCACATGTTGTTGATATAAAATCCTACTGTTATCTTCCAGAAGCTTGGATAGATCTACTAATGCAAAAAAGTGGCACCTATTCCTTTTGGGACTTTTCCTAATTTGTAAAAGAATGGAATCAAGATTAAGAAACAGTGCAATGATCTGCAAGTTCTGAAATATTGTTTTAGAATGTGATTACCGCGTATTTTATGACAACATTCCCTTTATTTGATGTTAAGTGTTGAATCATTAAATCATGTGCTGTGAACAACAATGTTCTTGTAAGTCTCTCAGTAAAAAGTGTTATAACAACATTCTTTTTCTTTGACATACCTAGTAATTAAGTTCATCATTTTTAATCTATCACTAGAAGAAAACCCCGTATCTCCAATATATTTTGCTGTAAATACTCTTAACTCCATAAATAAATTCAATTTTTGAAAAATGTGAAAAAATACAATTTGCACAACAATATCAATGACCATTAAAAATTACTTGTAATTAAAAAAACTTATGGTGGGAACACTGATAGAAATAAAAATCAGTTTTTTCCCGTTTGTGTAAAGTTTGTCATTTGGGAGTTACAAGGTATGCTAATTAGTATGACGATATGACCTAACACTTAATATTTTTTATTATTTATTTAAAAATTGGTTTAGATTAAAAAACAAAAATGTAAAACCTCGAAATGTACTTAGGACATGCTAAAAAGTTTTAATATCATTTTGCTAATTAAAATATTGTTAACTATTAATTTTTAACATTAAAATTGATGTATTAATTTAATTATTATTTAAATTATTAACGTTTTAAGTAACTATGTATAAATATAAGCGTTAAAAAAACTGTTTGCGCCAATCCCGCGGGATTGCAATCCTTACTTCTGTCGTAGTTCGAAAGCAGCAGCCCTTAATGTTGATTGTTAGGGTGAAAACATGCCGAGCAGGTCGCCGTGCAGGTGGCGGTGGCGGTCGCGCTGTAGGTCGATGTCGCGGTAGATGGGTAAAAACATGCCGCGCAGCTCGCGCTGGAGGGTAAGCTAGATGTCGAGGTACTGCTGCTAGTGTTCACCAGTGTTTTTAAAATCCTTGTAGGTGCCACACGTTGTAAATCGTTAATATTTTGTATTTAATGCGAGTATCATTTACTTTATTTGATCTCCTATTATTTGTGGAAGCGATAACGATAGGGATGATGATGGTTTGTCAGTAGCCACAAAGTGGTGGCTACTTTCTACGGCTGGTATCGGAAAGTTCAGTTAACAGCAAAGAAATGAACGTAGACAAACGCTTGGTGAATTTCACCATTTAAATCAGGATCTGAAAAATCATCTAGGCTAATTACATGCCCATCTACGAAACACACTACAAACTTAACGGTAAAATCATGGACAAACTGAAGTCAAATGTTTATAACAGTTACCACAACAATCCAATACATGCTGAGTGAAAACTCGTCGTGACTATAAATTAATGGTAATTATTGTAAATAAAGTAATATACCGTTTAACAAAACATTTTCGAGTCAAATCTAAAATTTATCAATCCAAAATAAGAATTTCTATTTAAAAATCAGAATTTTCCATTTCAAATTCAGTCAACAGTTTAAAATAAACAACAATTAACACGATTTTTTTTACTTTCTTTAAATTTATAATGATTGTTGGACTGAATTGTCTGATGTTCCATATTCGTCGGTATATGATGTGTAATAATTTCTGAATAGTCGATCACGTCATCAACAATAGATAATTATTTCAATTATGGCAAATGTAGGTGGGAGCAGGAAAGGATGAAAGCTGGGTGCGTAGGAAAATTGCCACCGGAGCGTGCGCTCCATTGCAATTTAATTAAATATTATTATTATTATAAAATTTGTTGTAATTTATCTGCCGCTGACTTGCTTGAAACCTTCACTTTTCCGTAGTTGTACAATTTATAAAAATCTGTACTTATTATTTCATCAGTAATTTATTTAAAACAGAATGTAGCATTGTCAATGTCAGTACTTTGTTAATTTAGTAGTGCAGTTGTGTGAAACTAAATGAGATCCATTAAATAAAATAATATTTAGAACAAGACAAAATTAAACAACACCACTCTGCATAATACGAAAGCCGAACTGCGTAATCAATTGTAGCAGCTGGATCGCGTGGCCTTGACATAGCTAAGCCAATCAGAGCCAAGCAGACCTCCAGCGGCGCGCTAGGCCGCGAGGTGAAAACAAAATAGTTTGTTCTGGCATCGACATCCAGCTGAATGGCGAGCAGCGACGACGACCGCGAGCGCCTCGGCGTGTGCTGACTCATTACTAACAATGCTTTGGTTTCACGTGGATGAAACATCTACCGCGACCGCCAACGCGACCTACACCGCGAGCTGCTCGGCATGTTTTCACCCTTACAACTGATCCAGCGTTGTATGTGCATATGAAGCAAGCTAAAACAATGAAGCAGCTATGGACGCAGCTTAAAACTATGTTTGACGATTCCGGGTTTACACGAAGAATAACCTTACTTCGTCATCTTACATCAATCAGACTTGATAATTGTGATTCAATGACGTCGTATGTGACAGATATTATTGAGACATCGCAAATATTAAGTGGAACTGGATTTGATATAAACGACGAATGGATTGTTGTTGTTACTGGCAGGTTTACCAGAACGATTTTCACCTATGATCATGACGATTGAACATTCCGGCATTTCTATTACGGCGGATGTCGTCAAGACAAAATTGATCTATATGGAAATGTCAGATTCGAATGAATCAGACACAAAAACTGCTTTCGCTTCCAAAGGTTGGCTGAACCATAAAAACAAGACTGCCAACAGACAAAACAAAAGCGGAAACTATGTAACGAAAAAGTCAAATGTCAAAATGACAGGAGTTAGATCCCTAACTTGTTAAAGGTGTAAATGGAGTGGGCATTACAGGAATCAATGTCCAATGCTGACGAAATCAGATGAATCTAAGCAATCAAATGTGTTTAGTGAGGTTTTTCTATCTGGCAAGTTTGGGAAACAAGATTGGGATATTGACTCCGGCGCAAGTTCTCATATGACGCCGAATGAACATTGGTTAAAAAATGCATCATATTTGTCAAGTGCACCAGAATTTATAATAGCTGAAAAAACCAAATTACCTGTGTTGTGTACCGGCGATGTAGAAATAACTGCAGATTGTGTTATTACTGTATATCACTGTGAAAAATACATTGTGTGTTGTGGCGATACAGTATAAAAAACCATGTGTGTGTTCGTGTTGAGCGGTGGAATCAGGACGATCCGATTGTTGAAAGTGTGACGCGAGATGCGAGTTGGATTGTTGAGGGCAGTCTGTGACACACTGTCTTGGAGGTCGGTCACGGTTGGTTGCGCGGGGCAGTGATTGTTTGGCGGCGCGTTCTGGCACTAACGTGTGGACCTCATGAAACATTATAAGTACGCCGCCGTCATGCAGATAAACTGCAGTGTTTCGTAAATAGCAGTGAACTTGTGGGTGTCGAACTAAAGCATCCAAACCAAGTAATAATAGTGTAGCTCAGAACTTGCAGTTTGTAGGAGAAGAAGTCCTGAATAGCCTTTACATACGGTCAAATTATAATCGTTGGTGGTGGTGGCTTAGTAGTTGTACGTTCTGTGAATAAATTGAATGATGATCTATATGGCGACTTTGTGAATTATTAGTAGAAGAACCTGCAATCCATTGATACCTAGACGAACAATATTTACCCCACACCAAGCTGCTAGTGCATTATCACCGCTAGCAGACGCCACTTTATCGTTACAGTCTGCCAAGTCTGACGACTAACCTCTTTTCAGTGAGTGAACTTATAAAGATCGGTAATAAAGTTCATTTCGATTCACAGAATTCTTTCATACATAATATGAACGGTGAATTGGTGGCTGTAGTTGAAGGTAAAACATAACATGAAAAGTGAGCACAGTTTATTGGCTGCTCCTGTGTGGCACTGTAGGATCGGTCAGAAATGAAAAAATGAAATCTGGTGTGGTTGATGGACTTAGTTATAATAAATATGAAGAAATAAGTGTTTCATTGGGGAAGTCTGGTCAAGGACAGTTGACAGTAACAGACAAACCAGACTTACTGAAATCATCTCAATCAGACTATGTTGAAGTAGAAGGTCAAGATCATTTGGAAGAAAGTACTGCAGTTGAGAGTGTGGAAATTAAGACATTGCCTAAAAGAATAAGGAAACCGCCTCAGAAGTAAGGTACAACTTTATTAAGTGTATAGTGTAAAGAAGAAGGCAGCTCTGTTCCAGATTATATCATTAAAGAGATACAGCAAGAGATGTGAAGATGAAGGTAGTTATGGTCAGACAGGAGAATCGCATCCGAACACTGGAGACAAGGCTGGTGGCTTCAATAGCAAGTATAGCGCAAGTGGATGTTTAAATTAAAAAAAAAAATTTTGAAAGTGATGACAAAGTACGATACCGTGCTAGATTAGTGGCTAAAGGTTTTTGCCAAATAGCAGGTGGAGATTATCATAAAACCTTTTCATTGGTGGTTAGACACTTCACATTGAGGCTTTTACTTGCAATTAGTGCACAATTATGGTTATGCAATTAGCATTTATATTCATTTACCTGAGTGTTATGAAGTACCTACATAATTGTGACAGTATGTTTTTTAAATTGAAAAGGTCAATGGCTTAAAAAAATCTCCTGCTTGGTATCAAAGAATTGAAGAGTTTCTTAAAGAGAGGCAGTATATTTAAGAAATCTGTTATTTGAAATCACGGGCAATTTGTGTGTGATTGCTATTTTTAGTGACAGTCAGAGTGCATTGAACGTTAGAATTAATCAGCAAATGCACAAGATGTCTAAACATGTTAATGTTCGTCATCATTTTGTTCGCGGTGGTGTATTAAATAAATGTATTAAGCTTGAATACATGCAAACTGCTGAAATGTCAGCCGATTCGCCCATTAAAGCTCTGTGTGTCTCCAAACATTACAAACTTGTGAACAAAATAGGAATATTAAGTAATATTGTGTAATGTTGTAGCAGGCTGTCACTTATTTCGATATTGTAGGGATGTTATAAAATGATATCGAAATAAAATTTCTTAGTTTTAGTCTCAATGCTGTCCGTGGATATTGTATATTTTCTGCGGCTGAATAAAACAAAAGTTGCTTATTGCATTCTTGCTGAACCGTGAAAGAGACGTGTTTTATTATAAATTGTTAAAGTGTGTATGGTTGTTGTCACGTAATGAGTTTTAATTACACTCTCATATAAATAAAGCTAGGTTCACCGTCGACTGTCGCCAGTCCGATAAATTCTAAGCGAACGAACCGAGGATTTGGTAGTACTAGGGATTCCATACAGCTTGAAATAATAATTTAGTCGCATGAAGTTAGGATTGTCCACATGTAATTCTTTCAACTAGAAAGTTTGACGTCGCACCTAAAATAGCCTCCAGAAAAATAATTTTACAAGTATGTAACTGAAGAGATCTGTAAAATAAGATGAATTGGAGGTGGTATATATTGCCTTGAAAGATATACTGGTGATATAGTTCACACCTGCGACTGACATTAAGTCTTGTGTCTCACCATGCATGCCCAGATCTGTAGCAAAAGTGTATGACCTTCCTTCATATTTTCGCTACTGACAATTTTAGCACCATATCGCGGGGATTAGTGTCAACAGTGAAGCTTCACGAACTGCCTAGATGCCGCAGTAGTCGCCGGGACGCCTTAGTTCTTGTTTTGTTTACAAAGTGTTTTGCACGTTCGTCGAATTTTGCTATCGTCTAAAATGACGAAAATATCGGAGCAACGAATTTACATTAAACTCGAAAAGAGTTGTGCAGAGACCATAGAAATTAAGAAGACTGCATTTGGGGAAGATTGTATGAACAAAACACAAATGGAAGAGTGGTATAAGCGGTTCAAAGAGAACCGATTTCACTCACTCACTCGGAGAGCGTGCGGAGCGGAAACTCCAGGCGCCTGCCAGTCGCTAGGTTTGCGCGCATGCGCGGTCGACGAGCAGCAAATGAAGAAGAGAGAAGAGGTGGACACATTGGAAGCGGACCAGATGGTGACACAGCTGTTAGCCCAACAGGTTCGCAAGTATACGCGTAGGGCAACTTCTGACGAAATCTCACGGGCTATACAGCACTGGGATGCTAAGAAAGCACTTGGTCCGGATGGTATTCAGAACCGTGTTCTTAAACAGCTCACGAGGAAAGCGATAGAGTACCTTACAGATATCACAAATGCCATCTTATACAACCAGTATTTCCCCGACTGATGGAAGGAGACCATAGTGTTAATGCTCAGAGAGCCGGGGAAAGATCCATCTTCACCCAACAACTACCGTCCGATTAGCTTACTCAACTCCCTTAGCAAAGTTGTTGAAAGAGTCATACCCAGACGCCTTACACAACACATAAAGGACAATAACATTCTGAAGCCGGAGCAATTCAGTTTCAGAAAGCACCACTCCACAACACAACATTTAATGCTTGTTGTTGAGCTCGTAACAAGGGGATATAATTTGCATCTACCGGGGCTATGTTCCTGGACATCGAGAAGGCATTCGATCGTCTTTGGCACAACGGCCTCATTCGTAGACTCAGTGACGGATTCCCGGAAGGACTGGTACGCCTAATACACTCGTACCTCACTAACTGAACGTACCACATCTGTGTTGACAACTCTAGACCTCAGGAGATACAAACAAGAGTGCCTCAAGGAAGTATAATAGGCTTTCCGCTCTTCACAGTATACGTCAATAAAGCTCCGACCTCAGACAAAACGATGCAAACCATTTATACTGACGATACCGCCTATCTTGTACAGTCACGGCAACCGTCTCATATAAACAGTAGATTACAGCATGCGCTTAACGTAGTCAAACCTTGGCTCATACGATGGCGAATTAAAGTCAACGTAGCTAAATGCACTCCTATTTACACGAAGACCTAGGCAAAAAACGCATTCATGAACACTGTCGACCGATAACACTACACAATCAACCTATACATTTCCGGAACGAAGTTAAATATCTTGGAGTCAAATTTGACCCAAAGCTAGCATGGAGGCTCCATATAGAACATATGGTTAATAGAGCAAACATTAGACACAAACAACTATACCCTATCCTAAACAGACAAAGCACACTGCACAAAAAGCACACTGACTACTATGTTGTCACCAAGCTTCTAGACCGCAGAGGCATACGATTTTCCGTCAAGCAAGCGGGCAAACCACGAAGCCTGGTAGTCCGCGGGCTGCTGGAGACTTCCACGCCGGAAGAGGTTACAAAGGGCTTCGCGGACCTCGGCGTGGCATGCTGAAGCCGGTCACTGAGGACCGTCTGCCCCTCGTCACCTTCACGGCAGACCCTCCAGCCACGTCAGCCCTGCAAGTGAAGGCGCTGCTTGGCCATGAAGTTCGGGTCGAGCCCAAGAAGCCCCCTCCAGCTGCACTGCAACAGTGGTACCGCCGTCAGTGGTTTTCACACCGTGCCAAAGACTGCAGTGCGGCTGAACGCTGTTGTGGAGGTGAACACGGTCTAAAAAGCTGCAGCCGCCCGCGCGACGCAACGCCAAGGTGTGCAAATTGCCAAGAGCCGCACACTTCAAGCTACGCGGGCTGCGTCTTTAGGCGCAACTTACGGAAGGTAGCAACCAAGACACGGGTTCATACGAGGCCCTCTGCCAGCGCGCCAGAAACGTGTACCACACGCCAAAAGGGGAGTAAGCCCACGCAGCACCGGCCACCCCACCACCGCGCCACAGCATACCAAGCTTGTGATGAGAAGCGGCGCACGCAGCAACCCCCTCCCCCCCCCCCCCCACAACCGCGCCCGGACGGCCTCGCCCGCCGTCCAGAGCGCAACCATCAGACGCCACGCGGCATCCAGCCAAAGCGCGCGGCCGTTGCCAGAACGCGGCACACGCCAAGATAAGGGCAGCCAGGCGGCCGTCCTGCAACAGCTTTTAAGAGCTGTGACCGACCTGTCACAGCTGGTGGCCACACCATTTTTTTCCTTAGGCTTTACGCCTCGTTGATGGCTAAGGTCATTAGAGGCGGGATGGGACTGAGAACAAGGAACGGAGAGGAATTCGGCCATGGCCTTCGGGATGGGACCGGGAAAGGAATTCGGCCATGGCCTTCTTGAAGGAAGCATCCCGGCATTCGCCGGGAGTGATTTGGGGAAGCCATGGAAAACCCAAATCTGGATGCCCGGACGTGGATTCGAATCCGCGTCCTCCCGAATGCGAGGCCAGAACGTTAACCGTTCACCCACCACTCTCGGTGGCCACACTTAAGCCGTTTTAGACAGTGAAGAGTCTCCCGACCTGCCAAGCCGCCTGCACGACCGGATAAAAAGAATAGCTACCAGAAGAACATTCACACCAAATTTTAAATAAAGCAGGGTGATGAGGCGCAAATGACGCCTAAAGAACCCAGTGTCGCCACGGGCATGCCCACGGCGGCAAGAACCTCCAGGACGACGACAACGGACGCTGCTAGTATACGTCACGTGGCTTGCCACAACAGCAATGCACACTTGTCAGTCGGAAATCAAAGCAAATATTTGTCTTTCAGATGTCAGGCTAGCACTTCTGTCGTTCGTGATGTTGGTTGTTATAATGTGGAAAGCAACAATGCTAGAACTTGTTAGCAATGTACTTTTCATGTCAGGAATCCCTTCGCGTGGGATCATCACGCGAATGCCGAGGTGAAGGCTAGTTTGGATAGGTTAGAATAAAATTATTACTTTTTCAAACTCCCAGACCACCATGGTGCCCGAAAGGGATTCCGAGGCCGTGACCCAACCACCGTCACCTGCCACCAAGCGTCAGCTCTCTGCACTGCCAGTGCATTGGCCACGGAAACTGTTGATTCAGTCGTTACGGTCAATGTACACACAGTGAAAATGTTCGATATCCTAGACAGCCTTCTGACCTGTGGTAATGAGTCATCACATGATAGTGAAATGTCCCAACAACCACGTCAGCCAAAGGTTTCCCCCAGCATTGTGTATGAAACCAAAGGTTATAAGGTAGTTGAAGACGTTGAGAAGTCACTCACTGGAAACCTCAGTACAGGCTACAAGCCTGGCAGTTCTAGATTCACAACGAAGCATACTTTAATTACCTGTTAGCTTACTTCACCAATAAGAAAGCACATTTCCACACTTATGAGTTCGACGGCACTAGCAAAAAATTGAAGGTCGTTCTGAGGCAATTGCCTATTAACTTTGAACCTGCCCAGATACATGATAAATTAGTAACACTAAATTATCCCATCAAAGATGTTAGCCAGCTGACTAAATTTGACAAGGAAAGGGCCGAACGTGTTCCAGAGTCAATATTTTTGGACACTCTACATAATTCCGAAACAGCTAGAAAAACACATTACCTTGAACTTTTTTGCATCTTAGGGTAAAGGTTGAAGTTTACAAAACGCCTAAATGCTGGCCGCAGTGTCATCGCTGGCAAAAATTTCGACATCGGCAGAGAAATTATAGGGTTTCGCCAAAATATGTAAAGTGTTCTGGGGAACACTCAAAATTATGTCATAAAACGAAAGATGCCCCACCAAAGTGCTCAAAATGTGGGGGGCAACACCCAGCCAGTTACAAAGGCTGCCCACAGCACAATAAAATAGTGCAGGCGAGGAACGCAAGGCTCCAACAACTAAAATAGCAGGAGAAGGAGAAATCTGACAAACAAAATCCGCCAAATGCCTCTGACAAACATCTGTTCCACTCTCTACCCAGCAAACTAAGGCCACAGGCAACAAACAAAATAACCAGATCTACAAACTAAACAACAGCAAACAGAATGACAAACCAAATAACCAGACACAAATCATAGAACAAACAGACAAATAAATCCAACAAACAGATCAATGATAAGAATTCCGGAGAATTCAAGTCCGATATGCTGGAATTTATGTCATTCCTAAGAGAGTTTGATCTCGGGAAGATGCTAAGCCTAGAAAGATACACTTAGCAAATTCCCGACAGACTACAGACAGCTTAGAAATGTCAATTATTCTAGCAGGAACCTTCTTTAGTTTTATCGGCTAAATCAGCATTAATTATATCAGCGTGGAGTAGCAATGGTATTCCCAACAAACCACTAGAGTTACTTGACTACCTTCAAAACAATGACATTGATATAGCCCTCATTGGGGAAACCCGCCTGAACCCGGGAAACGAGTTCAAGTTGAGGAATTATGTTGTTACCCATACTGACTGACTGACACAGGGAGGCGGGACTGCTGTTTTGATCAAAAACAGGCTGGTCCATCGAGACCTTCCTGACGCACAAACCAGTGACCTGTAGTAACACACGGCCGTCGAACTCGTGGGGAACGGGGAACCTTTGCATCTAGCCGCAGTATACAACCCACCAAATAAACTGTTAAAAGAAGGGCAAATAGAAGCATTGTTTGATAGAAATACAATAGCAATACTAGGTGGTGACTTTAATGCCAAGAGCCAGATCTGGCATAGTAGGACTACCAGTCGGAATGGAAGGTGGTTTGCTTAGGGTATTACACGGCAACAGAAATGTTGAAGTGCTGGCACCCGAGGAACCCACATACTTCCCAAATAGGACAGGATCTCTGCCTGATGTTCTGGACCTATTCGTTATGTTGGGGTTGAGATGGCGGAGAGAGATTTCAACCCACTGTCATCTCAGCTCAGATCACCATCCGATTCTTCTGTCAGTCACGCCCAAAAGACCGAAGAGATGGATTAGTTATCATACTAAGTGGGAACATTATGAAGAGGACGTCGCGCTCCACCTTTCGAATATACCAATCTTAAATTCAAAAGCAAAAATCGATGAGGCTGTGGCTTCAATAAGGGCAGTTCTCCAGGAGTACAACAAGCAGGCTACAGTCAAAATAGAGAAAACATATTTACACATCCCAACACCAGAGCACATTAGAAACCCAATTTGCCTCAAGAGCCGAATTCGAAAGCGTTTGCAAGATCTGACTGACGGAAGGATCGTCAACCACTCAGTAGATGAGATCAGAGAGAATCTGAAAATCCACAGAGGACAAGATTGGGAAATAAAGTTTGCAGCAGTACTAGAATCTAGGTACTGGGATATTATGTATCAGGATATAAAAATAGAAAAGTATAAAAAGTTTTAGCCGAAACTATATAGCGCAGGTAACTGGTGTTTGTGCGTGGTAGTAGCATACATTCACCGATCGTGCACAACGTTTGCTGAACGTGGGTGTGTGGGAGATATGGTGGTTAAAAGTTGTCGATCAAGTATATTTTCGTATTTCGACCAAAGGCATATATATCCGTACACTTCACTTTGCAGCCACAGATAGCACAGAATACCGGTGTTTGTGTGTGGTAGTAACATCGAGTCTCCCATTGCGCACTATGGTGGTTACGTGACGGTAGCTGTCAATCAAAATTGTTTACAAACACGAACGAAGGCGTTGGCACCAGCTAGTAAGAATAATAAAATAAGATTATCAGTTCCGTAGCATTCAAGCAAAGATGGCACCAGTTAGCTAAATAATTCTTATCAAATCCCATAGCTTTGGAAAGGAGAGAGCGTCATTGGGTTGAGAAAATTTAGGGAGAGTTTGGTAATTCTAAGAATAGAGAAACTGAATTTAATTTTTTAAAATAATTATGTGGTGTGACTGTTGGTACGAATAATTAGAGAAGCTGTAGTTTGCAATGGATTAAATCAACAGATAGCTACAGTTTTGAACTGCAAACGTGTGTTAGTGCAAGTACTTTGAATATATATATCTGCTATATAATTTCGCAAGGTCATTCACTCACCTCGATAGCTATTGGCTGAACAACAGTGTCACATGTCAGCCTTTGCTCGCAAAACAGTGACCAGAGATACCATTAGTAGAAACTCGTGGTTATGTTCACTGTTTAATGACTAAGCAACTGTTACCAAATTAATTGCCATAATACATTCATTAAGTTTGCCTTTCGTAGAGTATCATAGTTAAAAAAATACTTTTAAATTTTTCGGTTGGAAAACGTTGATCTGCTTCACAATAACACGTTGCTAATGAAAGCAACTTAAACAAAAACTTTAAAAAATTAAATTACTAATGGTCTCTACTGTAACCATGAATGCCAATTGTCATTCCAGCTTAGCATAAATTTCAGTTTAAATAAAACTGTCTCTAATGTTTTTGCTTGACCAAAGTTTATGCATTATTGTTTATTTGCTTTTCAGGTATTTTACTGACCACTTTTGTCGATGGTCTTTATTCGTGTTCACTGTACGTGAGTTTTTAGGTTATTTTAAGTGGACATCAGATCAAATATGTTACCGAATCAACTATTCTGGTAATCCATTTCTTCATAGTTGCTCAACTGCTTAATAATATGGAATGTGAATTAAGTTCTCTGGCCGTTACAGATACTATGACTAATAATTACGTTATGTATGTTTTCCCAGTCTCAATTAAAAAACAAAAAACCAACAACATGATGCTTTCGAAAAAAATAGGAATTTTGCAGAGTGAACTTTAAGGGTCAAATACAAGTCAAGTTTGTATTTAAGCAAGTTCGAGTCTACGACCTTTGAAACAATTATACGATAGTGCGATCGTCCCTGTCTGTGCTTAATACCTACGTCTATACTTCTGAGTTCTTCAGTAAATAAGATTTCAATGTTTGCTTATAAATTTTGGGGATTTTAAATCTCTTCACCTTTCCTTCTTAAAATAATTTTTGATATAGTATATAAGAATCAATGATCTATTTCAATTTTTAGGAATTGTTTATTTGTCTAGTGTAATCTTTTATATAAATATAAAAATAGACGTGTGTTTTCATATATTTTACTTTTCAGCCACCACTACCAAGCACAGATCACTGGCGTTTGTGGGTGGAAGTAGCATGGAGTTTCCTATCGTGCACAACGTTGGCCGAATGTCGATAGCTGTGGGGATGTTGGAGATATGATGATTAAAGTTGGCCAATGCAGGATGTTTTCATATTTCGATCAAAAATTTTTGTCTTCTTATACTTCTCTTTCCTGCCACACTTACATAGCATAGACCATTGGTGTTTGTGTGGGGTAGTAGTATCGTGTCTCCTGTCGTGCACTATGGTTGTTAGATGTTGGTAGCTATGGGGGTATGGGAGATATCGGGGTTGAAAGTGGTCGACCTGCTCAATTTCATAATTATGCCAAAGACGCATGTGTCATGGTGTGTCACTTTTCAGCGAAAACTATCTATCGCAGATCACTTGCGTTTGTGTGTGGTAGTAACACAGAGTCACCTTTCGATCACAACATCAGACGAATTTCAGTAACTATGGTAGTGTGGGAGATATGGTGGTTGAAAGTGGCCGACCAAGGATATTTTCGTATTTCGACGAGAGACATGTGTCTCCGCATATGTCACTTTTCTGCCACAACTACATTGCATAGACCATTGGTGTTTGTATGTAGTAGTAGAATCGTGTCTCCCTGTCGTACACTATGGTTGTTAGATATCGGTAGCTGTCAATACAAATTCTTTACAAACACTGAAGGAAGTCAGTGGTTACCAGCTAGTAGGTACATAACAAAATACTAACGACATATTACGAAAAGATTAGGAAAAACTTTCGACCGCGTAAAACATGCATGTATGACAAACTGGCACTGCCCTTAACGGAATACAAATAGCCCAAAAAAAAAAAAATACAGACATAATATCCATATCTCTGTAATATGTGTTGCTGTGTTCGTAGAATGTAAGAAAATGTTGCCAATAAAATGTTAACAAAGGAATTGTACAGAAATGTTTCTTCAACAATAAAAAATATCCAATAAGCTACTTATCATACAAAAAACACATAGTTTATTCATCCCTCTCTAATATGTGTTGCTGCTATCTTGCGGCTTGTCTCTGAATTGTCTCATACTCACGACTTTCACGGTTATTACTTTTGTCCTTCAAGTGTAAATTCAGAAAAAATTCGTTCTTAATTTATTATGTTGTCTAATTGGAGACCTTAGTCTTTAAAATGATAGCTCATTTATTGATTTCGTTAAAGTTTCAAGTAAATGGTTCGTAACAAAAAACACGTAATAAAAATAATGATACTTTGGCCCTTTAAGAATCAATTCCAAAAATTACTGTCTTAAAATATGAAATGAACAAAGAGGAGACCTTAATCTTCAAAATGATTCGTCATTTATCTACTTCGGTTAGAAATCAAGAGAGATAAAAGTCTCGTGATACCAACAAGCGTTGTAGAGCTATTGATGCTTTTTAACTTTAAGGGTCGAATTCCGAAGAATTCCTTTCTAAAGATTGGATGTCACAAAAACGAAGACTTTAATCGTTATAATTCTACTTCATTTATCTATTTCAGTTAGGTATCCAGGGAGATAATGGATCGTGACACAAAAAAATGCAATTTAGAAATATTCTGGCTCTTTAAGGACGGAGTTTGGAAAATTAATGTTTCTTAATATATAATTTAATTTATTTTATTTATTTAATTGCAATGGAGCACACGCTCCGGTGGCAATTTCCCTACACACCCAACTTCCCGCTATCCTTCACTCACCTACATTTGCTCTCTACAAATTTTAACTTTAAATTCTTTTAACGTTTTCGATAGGTTATTCATAAGGGTTTGGGAGAGACTATACGAGTCTTTTCCAACCAAATGTCAACCTGTCCTTCACGTGGGCACCCTGTTTGCACGGACGAGGCTCTGGCGACTGAAATATTCCCTGTATAAGGAGCCACCCACTGCTTGCCTATGGCCTCCGAAAGGAGGGCGGTAGAGCGGGGAGCGGTTCAGGACAACCTCTTGCCCTTGGGGTTGGAAACGGCCCCTAAAGGCGGATGAATCAGAAATGATCAACGGCATGGGGATGCAGAAGGCAACGGGAAACCACTGCATTAAAGACCCAAAGGGTATCCCGAGGACATGTAATCCTCTCAAATTACATATATCATGATGGCTTCTTCCTGCGTAAAATATTCCGGAGGTAAAATAGTCCCCCAATCGGATCTCCGGGTGGGGACTGCTCAGGGAGGAGTCATCAGAATGGATAGAAATATTCTACGAGTCGGAGCGTGGAATGTTAGAAGTCTGAATAGGGCAGATAGGTTAGAAAACTTAAAAAGGGAGATGGAACAACTTAAGTTAGATGTTGTTGAGATCAGTGAGATTAAATGGAAGGACACACAGGATTTCTGGTCTGGGGAACACAGGATAATTAGCTCACAAGCTATCAATGGAGTCACTGGTGTCGGATTTGTAATGAACAAGAAAGTAGGGAAACGGGAGTAGTTATTATGAACAGTTTAGTGACAGGATTATTTTGATGAGGTTAGAAACTTAGCCAATCCCAACCACATTACTACAAGTATATATGCCAACGTCACAGGAAGATGACGAAGAAATAGAAAAAATATATGCTGAAATTGAAGAATTAATCCAATATGTGAAAGGGGAGGAAAATCTAATAATCATGGGTGATTGGAATGCAATAGTGGGAGAAGGAAAAGAGGGGAATACTGTAGGAAGTTTTGGTCTAGGAGAAAGAAATGAGCGTTGAAGCAGGTTGCTAGAATTTTGTGAAAGATATAAGCTAGTAGTGGCGAACACACTGTTTAAGAACCATGCAAGAAGAATATACACCTGGAAACGCCCTGGGGATACAGGCTAGATTATATCATGGTCAAATAGAGATTCAGGCATCAAGTTCTAGACTGTAAAGTGTACCCAGGAGCAGACATAGACTCTGACCATAATTTGATAATAATGGAGTGCACTCTGAAATTTAAGCGAATAAAGAAGCAGTATAAGCAGAACAGACTGGAAGTGAAAAAACTGAAACAATCTAGCACGAGAGAAAAATTTGCAGAAATAGTAGACTTGGGTCTAAGAAGTAACTCTGAACGAAGCTCAACCGAGGACGAATGGAATGCATTAAAGACCGAAA
Source organism: Vandiemenella viatica (assembly GCA_031002005.1). Classification (NCBI taxonomy): domain Eukaryota; kingdom Metazoa; phylum Arthropoda; class Insecta; order Orthoptera; family Morabidae; genus Vandiemenella; species Vandiemenella viatica. The sequence goes on from JARYHS010013630.1 coordinate 109,326,963, forward strand.
TAATGAAAGCTGGTAGCGAAACATTAGGCTTTAGGGAACAAGCTGCCCGAAAACCTTGGATCACAGAAGAAATTTTGGAACTGATGGATCAGAGGAGAAGGTACATAAATGCTCAGGATGAAGCAGGAAGAGAGCAGTACAGGCAATTTAGAAATCAAATAAATAGGAAATGCAAAATAGCAAAAGAAAATTGGCTACAAGAAAAGTGTGAAGAAGTAGAAAAGGAAATGGTCGTAGGAAAAGTAGATGTTGCATATAGAAAGATCAAACAGAATTTTGGAGAAATGAAGTAAAGAGGTATGAACATTAAAACTGCCGATGGGAAACCTCTTTTAAGCTCAGAAGATAGAGGTAACCGATGGAAGGAATACATTGAGAAACTGTATGCTGGGGACGACTTGAACAATAGTGGAAGGAAGACGATGTCGACATTGATGACTTAGGAGATCCTGTTTTGAGGACAGAATTTAATAAAGGTCTGAATGACTTGAAAGCAAATAAGGCAGTTGGAATTGATGAGATCCCTGCAGAACTTCTTAAATCTCTAGGAGGGGTAGGAATCGAAAGATTATTCAAACTGATATCAAAAAGCTATGAAACAGGAGAAATTACAACTGAGTTTAATAAAAATATCATCTTCACTCTACCACAGAAAGCACAAGCCGACAAATGTGAGAATTATCGCAACATTAGTCTAACATCACATGCTTCACAATTACTGACTAAGGATTGCAATCCCGCAGTATTTTCAATCCCGCGGGATCCGCGCGGGATTTGCGCCAATCCCGCGGGATACATAGTTACTTAAAGGGTTAATAAATTAAATAATAATTAAATTAATACAAAAATTTTAATGTTAAATGATAAAATTTAACAGTTAACAATATTTTGATTGGCAAAATAGCATTAAAACTTTTTAGCGTGTCTTAAGTGTATTTCGAGGTTTTGTTTTTTAATCTAAACCAATTTTTAAATAATTAATAAAAATGGAAAATATTGAGTCTTAGGTCATATTATGTGCCTTACAATACATCACATAAGTTTAAAAATATGGTTTGCTTAATGTCCAAGTTACCAGATTTTTTTTTTTAAATTCTAAATAAACTGAACCGTCCTTCTCACGGTTCGATATATTTGCGGCCCGCCGCCGTGTTCTCTTTGCTTTTGTCGGGACCTGAGTCGATTCCCGCTGCGCTGGTGTTTATATCGTTGCCCTGGCACAGATAAAAGGGGCGGCTCGGTGGCTCTGGGGGCAGTGAGTGGTGTGGCGTCGCGGAGGTGTTGTACTCCGCGGTTCTGTTATCCTTCTAGTTGTCTCGGAGCTTGTCTGCAGTTCTAACGTTACAACGGGCTCCCCTGATTGAAACTTCCTGGAAGCTTGGCTGTGAGAGCGATCGCTATTGCTTCTGGTTCTGTGTTCATGGTCGCTCCTCCTTGGGCCGGTTGTTGGTGTTGTGGACAGTTAGTTGGACGGCGTCCGTTACCCAGTGATCCACAACTGTGCACTAAGTCTACCTCCAGCTATCTGATTGTAAGGCTCGTGTTCTATGCTTCCTGGTCCAGTTATGGACTCGCACATATGTGGTTGAATTGTGCTTGATTCGAATTGCATGGAATTACTGTGTAATGTTACATGTGAAGGGTGGCTGATGATGGTGCAAACCGTTACAAATGGGTGAATTATGGATAGTATGTTCTGGTGTTTCTTAAGCTCTTGCGCCACTATCGCCTTAACTAATAATTGTGTGCGCTTAACCACATTCTAATTTTTCTTAATAATTGTATGCATGATGGTTAATATGGTTTTGGTGTATTTGTTTCATTTGTGAGCGTGATCAAGGCGCTGATCTCCGAACTCTCCAGGCGCACTCGGTGATCTCGCCGTGGGGGCATTTGGACGACAGTGTGTTTACTGGGCGCGGCCTACCCGGCGGTGCGGACCCGCAGGTGGAGTTATTTACTTCCACCCGGAACTTCCTACCCAGGCCCAAGTGCGGACCGTGTTATGTCTTATCCCTCAGGGACTTGCAGAAATATTTACTTATCTTGTGTGCATAGTAATTGTAAGGTTATGCTTAGAAATTTATCTGTTGTGAAGTGTTGTGAAAATGTTAAGGGACTACATCCCGCATTGTGATTGGGGTATTGTATCTGGTTTGAAAATAAGTGACATTAGTCTCACTTACATTGGGTTACATTTTCTGATATTGTTGAATTGTTTCTTAATAAATGAATTGTTATTATTGAATGATTGTCAAGTAAGAAACGCGTTCCCATCCGGCACCTTCCATTTCCCTGGTAAATTGTTTGGGGCCGCCCTCCTATTAATAATACCATATCATAAACATTCCATAACATCGAGAAAGGTATTCCATTTCACAAAGTGAAGTGAATATACTCTGTAAAGTGTAGACTTGGCTCAGAACAAGATCTCATAACTTTTTGTCACTGCACAAGCACGATACTTGGCCTTTTTTTTCGTGGTTCATTATTATTTCTACTGATTCCTTGTTTGATATTACAGTTGATTCAATGTTATTAAAAGAAACTACTCACCAACACGTAGGTAAACTGTCAAGTATTTCAGATTTACTTATGTGGAGTAACGACGTTTTTAGAGTGGAAATTATTATTTATTAGTAAGAAAGGAGACTTTCTCGGCAAATGACTACAGTGAAGTCCTTATAGGTTGTATCTCCGGATTTTATTGCAATCACACGAAATTACACACGTGAGGAAGACGGCGGAGGCAGCCGTCGATGTATGGTGTTCCTACAACACAATTCGTCGGTACACCCGTGAAAATTTCATTATAACTTTTTTTACCTTTAGTCGAAATAATAACAAGGAGAAGACGGATTAATCGAAAGCCTGAGCGGCACATGTAAGCAGGTGGCTTTCGTCAAAGAAACGCATTGAGGCAGCGGCCAAAACAATAAGTCAAAGGATATACAATTTCTTTTTGATAGCTGTTAAATAAATAATTACGCGATCGTTAAAATTACGATAACATTAATTTCACTAGCTTCGAGCCCGTCAAAAATGACGGTTTGAATGCATATCCTGGCAGTTCATTTTTTTTAGTTGGTTAATTATATGGAATTGTTATTACATAATGCTAATGGCCTGGATTTTGTAATGTTCTATATATTTCATTTGCAGTTCACATAGCGATACAGTAGTAACTTCTACTGAATTATTGACGATGGAAGTATAGAACCAATAAAATTGAAAACAAATTAGGAATCCCACAAAAACTTTTGCTGTCAATGTAATATCAGTTTTATTCCTGGTCCAGGGACAATTTAGCACGATAAATATGAAACTTCTTTCCCCCGTAATAAATAATACTTCCAGTAACATGGCGCTTATGAAAACAGTTTAAATGGTTTGTAAAACTCATTTCAGAGCGAATTATGCTGTAACAAAATGTGTCAGTTGTGATTCTGGTCAACTTAGCCCCAATCTACATTAACATTGCATTCGAAAATCATAGCTTTTATTACCCTCATATGAATAACGACTTGCGGCACCTATGGTGGTAGTCTGAATTTATTCTGGAAAAGATTGCATGAAAAAGCGATTATCGACCATTTTTAATGAAATCATCGTGATATGAGTACCATACTGTGGTTAGATTATCGGAGTATTTGACTATGATTTATTTAAATAAATACATTTTACTTTAATGACGGAAAGTATAATATCAAAAAACGGATAACGGACATTTATCTCGGTGATACATTTCATGATTCGTAAATATGATGTAAACTTTTTTCGAGTTTTTAATTAACTTCATTGTTTATCATCTGCCAAAAACATTCTTAGGTTATGTTTTAACCTCGTTCTTATAACTGGTACAGATAAAATAACGCAAACATGGAATACTCTTCTCCTTGCATTAATTTTTGCATCTAGTTGTCATAAATAAACAAAAAGCAACATGTAAATTTAAACGAACGTACCAACTGTAACTTAGTGACAGAGCTTAGTAAGGTATGATTGCCTCGCATTAATTTTCTATCTCTGCTCGCCGCTATTGGCTGCAAGAATATCTTTGTCGAATTGCGAATTATAAATTGAAATCATTTTTAATTATATCTTTCCTGATATGAGTACCTTATTCTGGTTAGATTATCAGAATATTTGGTTATATTTTATTTAAATAAATGCATTTTTATAATTTCGAAAACGGATAACTGTTATTTATTTGACTGATACATTGCGCGATTACGTACGTTTCTCTTAGTTTTTAATAAACTTCATTGTGTCTTACTGTCTGCCAAAAAATTCTTAGGTTATGGTTTAACCTAGTTTTGATAACTGATACAGATAGCGTCAATATTGAATCCCCTTCTCCTTACATGAATTTCTGCGTCTAACTGATAAAATAGCGTAAATATTGAATCTTCTTCTCCTTATATAAATTTCTGCGTCTAGCTGTAAATAAACAAAAAGCAAGATGGTGGTACGAATGTAATATGGTGGTTGATGATTGGCCGTTCTTTAGCCAATAGGAGTAGCAGCTATAGACGACGCACGCAGACGCCACGTTAGCGTTTTATATAAGTGGATATCAACGAATAAACAAATTTTCAGCCGCAAATTAGGAAATTGTCACAATTACTCTATCTACAAATACAGAAAATGGGAATAATTAAACCGTGAATAAAAAGCTGTAACCGTGTAGTTCAGATAACGTGTGCGGCACTTAAAAATAATTATATAGTTAGAAAATCGTACTAAATACGCACCATAACTCAAATTAGAGAAATGTGTACTCGAAACAAACGTAAGTTTTGATGAATACGTAAAAGTGTATTTATTTACTTACGAATGATGAAGGTTGACAAAAAAAAAACGCTTGTTCACATGAGTCAAATGCCAACTGAAAGGGTACAGGCAAACAGTGCAAAACATCCGACAGAGACCGAGTGGGACAGCGAGTCACGCAGACTGACACACGTTTCCTCCGGATTTTGCGGATTGCGGATCCGCTCAATTTTTTGCGGGATCCGCCAGAATGTCTAATTATGCGGGATCCCGCGGGATTGCGGGATCCCGCTTTGCTGGATTGCAATCCCTAATACTGACCATAATAATATACAGAAGGATGGAAAGGGAAGTAGAAGAGTGAAGATCAGTTTGGGTTTAGGAAAAATCGCGGTACAAGGGAAGCAATTCTGTCTTTAAGATTAATACTTGAAGGGCAGATCAAGAAAAACAAAGATACTTTTATGGCATTTGTTGATTTAGAAAAAGCTTTTCATAATGTTAGGTGTGACAAGATGTTCAAAATTTTAAAGAAGTCAGGTCTAAAGTATCGAGATAGAAGAATACTCTATAAGAATCAAGTGGCTATAATAAAAGTAGAGAATCACGAGAAACATGCATCGGTTAAAAACGGTGTGAGACAAGGTTGTAGTCTATCCCCGTTAATATTCAACTTGTATGTAGAAGAAGCAATGAAGAAAGTCAAAGAAAAATTTCCATGTGGCATAAGTTTTCAGGGAGAAAAAATCAGTATGCTACGATTTGCTGATGACATTGTCTTGTTACCAGACCTCGCATTCGGGAGGACGGCGGTTCGAATCCCCGTCCGGGCATCCAAATTTGGGTTTTCCATGGTTTCCCCAAATCACTCCAGGTGAATGCCGGGATGCTTCCTTCAAAAGGCCATGGCCGAATTCCTTCCCATTCCTTGCCCCCTATCCTTTCCCGTCTCTAAAGACCACGTTGTTAAAAAGGGAGGTTAAACTGTTACAAAAAAAAAAAAAAAAAATTGTTACCCGAAAGGGCTGAGGATATTGAGAAGTTATTGAATGGCATGAACAAAATACTGAAGGAAGATTTTTGACTGAATATACATCAAGGTAAGACAAAAGTTATGAAATGTAGCAGATTAAATATAAAAATAGGATCGGATGCAATAGGAGAAGTGAGTGAGTTCTGTTACTTGGGAAGCAAAATTACAACCGATGGCCGGAGCAGGAATGATGTTAAAGGCAGAATAGCACTAGCAAAAAGAGCCTTCATGAAAAAGAGAAACCTTTTAGTTTCAAATATTGGTCTAGGAATTAGAAAAAACTTTCTAAAACTCTATGTGTGGAGCACAGCACTTTACGGTAGCGAAACATGGACTTTAGGAATACCGGAAAAAGAAACTTGAAGCATTTGAAATGTGGTGCTACTGAAGAATGCCGAAAATTAGGTGGACAGACAAAGTAAGAAATGAACGAGTTTTGGAAATGATTGGTGAGAAAAGAATTTTAAGGAAGAAGCCTACAGGAAGAAGAGACAGGCTGATAGGTCATATTTTGAGACATGCTGGATTGGTTAATTTGTTAGTGGAGGGAACAGTCGAAGGTAAGAACTGTAGAGATAGACAGAGATTAGAATATATGAAGCAGATATATGAGGACGTGGGTTGTAAGGGGTATGTAGAAACGAAGAGGTTAGCCAGGATAGGAAGGGATGGAGGATTGCATCAAACCAGTCTAAAGACTGACGACAGCAAAAAAATTTCATCATTCCCCTTGGTAACTCATTCCAATCCCTGACACCCTTACCTAAAAAAGAAAATCTTCCCACACCCTTGTGCCTGAAATCGAGCGCCAGCTTGTGGTCATGGTCATCTTTTCCCTTCCATGAACTACTTTTCATACCTACCAATATCTTTCCATGCCTCATCGCCAGTATACGCCCTGTACACTCTCATTACCCTACTCATCCTTCTCCTGTCTTGCAATGAATCCCATTCCAGCTCCTTTATCATATCTGTCACTGATTGCATTCTGCGATAGTTTCCAGAAACAAATCTACCAGCCCTTCTTTGCACCTTCTCCAACTCCTGTATTTGATTCTCAAAATGTGGGTCCCGTACTACACTACCATATTCGAGCAATGGTCTGACGAAAGTTTTGTAACCCAATTCCTTTACTTCTCTCGTGCATCCCCTCATCACTCTCTCCAACAAGTGCAGGGTTTTGAAACCTTTTCCTACCACCTGTCCAATGTGGCCTGCCCACTTAAGCTTGTTATCAAATGTAATGCCAAGATATTTACATTTCAAGTCTTCAGCAAGCAATTCTTCCCCCACCTTATATTAATAATTAACCTTTTGTTTTTTATTTGTGTATCTAATTAGCTGACTCTTCTTTGCATTTATCTTCATCCCATGTTTACCAACCCAACTAGATATCCTGTCCAGATCACCCTGCAACTGTTTACAGTCCTCTATCGTTTTGATCCTTTTTTACAGCATTATGTCATCTGCAAACAATCTAATTTCATATAGTAAACAATCAACACAATTATTCATTAGAATAATGAATAGCAATGGTCCCAATACGCTACCCTGCGGCACTCCCATTTTTACTTCCATTTCTTTTGATACTACATTTCCTACTCTAACTTTCTGTTTACTACCTTTCAAAAATTCTTCTACCCAGCAAATTACTTTCTCATCCACTCCAATGGTTTTTACCTTATTTACTACCATTTTATGGCTTACTCTGTCAAACGCCTTTGACAGATCTATCTAGTGCTACACTATCAATTTGGCCTCCCTTGTCCATTTCATCTGAAATATCTTGCATATATCCCACCAACTGAGATTCGCATGAATATCCTTGCCTGAACCCATGTTGCCTACTTGAAAACCACTTACGATCCTCACATATTTTTCTGATGTGGTTGCATATCAATCTTTCCATTAATTTAACCAAAACCGATACCTTATGCTTTAGAATGATACCTCATTTAGCTATTTCGGTAAGGTATGAAGAGAGATAATGTCTTGCGACAGAAAAACACCTTTTGTAGAAATAAAATATATTATGCTTCATTAACACACACACTACTAAAATGCCTTACGTTATCATATTTTATGGCAAAATTACAATCAAAATTAAACATTTAGCAATACTGAATTACAAATTAAAAGCAGATAAAAGAGCGCTTGATGGTTTAGGCCAGTTTTTCTCAACAGTGGCGGTACTGCACCCTAGTGGTGGTCGAAGAGACAATAAGTGGCGTTTCTGATCCTACGGACATTTGGGGGATGTTGAGTACCAACCATCGCTCCCCATTATCAAGAACTCTTTGACGGTAGGTTCTCAACATGTATGCTTCATCATCAACAAAGTAATATAGAAAAGTACTAGGGCTACTACTATTATCGTGTTTTAATGATGAATGAGGAGATATGTCGAGTCCTTTATTTTGTATCCGTTTCATTGCCATGGCACGAAAAATACCTCAGTCGCTGTTTCTTTCACATATCCGTTTTCGATCAATGAGACTATACCGTCGACATTGCAGCATGCCATTAATGCTGTCGAATGAAACAATTTGAAGCTGAAATTGGTGGAACCAGTGTTTGAAAACATAACGGAGTGTCAGCGGAAACTAGGAGTGAACACTACGTCAGGTGGAGGAGATGGTAGGGTAGGAAAGTTTCTGATTGATGGGGGACACTCCCTCCTACGAGTCTTATGAGGGTCAAGGAGAGGAAAACGACACAAAGCCGGACTACAGGAGCGGAGGAGGGATCCTCGTCATCATCTTGGTCAACTTGCAGGTCAGCTACGAGATTGCAGGGTTAGCAGGGTCGTCAGCGATGAAGCGAGTCGGAGACTACAACTGATGCAGCCAGGAGTCTTCACCAGCAGAGCCAGGTGGGAGATAGCCAATGGTTTATACGAAATGTAGGCAGCAATGCGTAAACTCAAAAAAGGAGAGTGAGGGTATGGAGATAATCATAGGAGGAGCTAAGGAGGAGTCTGGATGTACATAAATGTATATTAAAGTGTAAATATATGAATATCTCTACTGGGAGTATTATTTATAGTAGTAAGACTCACATGACATAGTGGTTACACACGTATATATGTATTCCTCTCGGGAGGTGGCAAGGCGAACAGAAGAAGAGAAAAAAAGTTCGCAATCTAGCCCCGTTCGGAAAAAGAAGTGGAAGAAAGAGGATTGCAACCAGCAAGAACAAAATGACTATGTGGAACTACAGTGTGAAGAAAGCATCGAGCAAAACTCAGACTCTTGACCGACACCGGAAGCTCTACCTCCATCGTGAAATCGGAGCACGTAAAGGAGAATGTAAAGCAATGTATGCAGCCGGGAATAAGAATCCAAGGAATCACGGGGAAACCGATACAGACGGAAGGTGCGATACGATAATGGTCACTCTGAGAGAAGGGCGGGAACTCAGAATGTATCTTAAGATGCAAGTGGTGCCGCCGGGGTTAGACACACTATTTGATGGGATCCTAGGTCGCGACTGGCTGAAAAAAAATGAGGCCATTATAGACTACGGTACGGCTGTAGTACGAGTACAGGGATATACCCTTAAAATGCACAGTGAAAACGAATCCGACATGGAGCGTCGACCGTAAGAAATGCGAGAAGGAGCCAGAGTGCAAGATAGTACGTTAGGCATTCGCGAGGAAGCGAGAGACGAAGAAATGTTTAAGCTCGAGGGGGAAGCAGAAGAGAGTGGGAAGCCCCAGGAGCACCATGTGTTAAGAAACGGAGGTGGAGGAGCCGGGAATTTGGCGAAACAATCTGCAAGGGTGTTATGTACAACGCAACCAAACATTTTCCATTTTGAGAAAGGTTCACTGCAGTACGAAGACACAATGGAGCAGGAATTACGTCGAGAATTAGCGGCAGTGGAGAAGATAGACGCGAACGGCTTAAGCGTAACAGATCAACAAGAGTTTCCTTTGAAGATAGACCTGTCAACCCAAGAAGCAGCAGAGTGGAAAAGTCCCGGGTAAAGGGGCTGTGTGAAGGGGAAGGAAGAATTGTGAGGAAACGCAACAGGAATGCCAACCGCCGAGGTGGAACGAAAAATAAGATGCGGCACGGAATTTACGCCGTCAAAAATAAAAAGTATGAAAAGGGGTGTAGCGAATATGCCACCGACAGCAGTAAACGAAGAAAAGGGCGGTAGGAAAAATATGTCGCCAGAAGATAGGAAGTCGCGGGCAAGCGCAGCAAGAATGCCACAGATAGAGGTGGTCAAATACATGAGGTACGGCGGGGAAGTTACGCCGTCGGAAATAAATAGTATGCAAGCCGACGCAGATAAGGCGTCGTCAGCCGCATTAACGGCAGAAAATAGCGGTATGGGAAATACACCGCAGAAGATGAGGAAGCAATTTTATCGTCAGCCAAGGGGACCAAGTCAGACGAGAATAAAGGAAAGAGTACCGGGGGCCGAAAAGAGCTGGCACACGCAAGCAGAAATGGGCCAAATAAAGGGATCCAAGAAGGGTTCACCAGCAGTGAAATATGAACACCCACCAGAGCGCGGAAAATTACGAAGTAATGAGGGCAATTGGAAGTCGCCGATACTATTAGAAGAAGAATTGTGGAAGGAAGGAAAAGTCGCAAGGATCAGTGATGCTAAAATTTATATCACCGAGCGTAAGGGACGCCGACGATCGCAGAAGTATTGGAAAGTTGTAGTAAAAATTGCAAGCAATGCATCCAAGAAGCCCCCGTATACAAGTGTGAGGAATTCACCTCATTTGTTAGACTATACAGGAGGAAAAGCGAGTTATAAATGCATAAGTAGACACCGCGAGGTCAAGAATTTTATTACGCAGTGCTAGCAAGGAGCCAGCGATAGCCCGCCCTCAGCAGACCGCCAAACTGCCGAAATTTCTCACAGGAGAGGAACACTGCCTGAATCATCATCATCACAACTAAAGAAGAAACGGTCTATAAAGAATGATGCAGTGAACAAATCATTCACCAATTTCCTTCAAGCAAGAAATATGAAAAATCCATCAAAAATCTGAGGAGTTAAAGTAACCTTCAGACCATGCGGTCAAATCTGCTGACATTATTGATGAAGAGGCGCGAAAATTCAAGCGAAGGCCTTGAATGCTGTTGACTACATTTATCAATACGACAGACCATGTCATATCCAATCACATACCATTCTCGACCTACAATTCCATCAGATTCGGGATTTCTTTCTCAAGAGACTGATGGATCTCAGGAAAATATCTCTCTCAAACCTTTCACTGGTCCTTCTGGAGTAGCAACATCATAAGCGGCGTATTACCAAGTAATTGATGAAGCCGTGAGTTCTGACATGTACCAATATAATACTATGTAATCACATTTCGTTGACATACCTACTTGAAAGCAGAATATAGATAGTTACGCACTTGTTCCTATTTCATTATGATAAATATATACTGTAAGGTCTAGTATTTGTTTTTGTATATTTTATTTAAGGCTAAGGTTTCTTACCTGAGAGTAACCAATATCCGTTCCTTAACATCACGCGCTCCCTCACGAATGTGTTTTGTTTCTGTAAGGCAGGGGAAATTATTCGCACTATTGCTAAATAACTTTCTATTTTTATCATCTGAAAGTTAAAATTCTTTAGAAACAACAAATAATGTGGAATTTTTTTTTTTTTTTTTTTACAGCTATGAATGAACCTATTATTTTCTCTGCCTTCTTTCTCTTCTTCCTATGATAAAACAGTATGACAACTTCATCAGTGGAATCGTCACTAGCACCATCACTATCAATGGTAGTAGAAACGAATAAAGATAGATACAATGATCTTTCTTCAATAATTGTACGGAAGAAATTTGTTATATCAATCTCTTTTGAGTAACATCGTGTGTTTATCCTCGTCACTAAGCAGTTAGTTACATCCCTCACCAACCAGTTCTGTTTCTATTTAGTAACCTCATGTGTAGACGGCGATGATGAATAATTACAGCACTGCAATAGTTGGAGGTGTTGATAGTTATTCTCAGGCAAAATATAGTCACTAGCTGGTGCCCACGACTGCGTTCATGTTTGTAAAGAATTTGGATTGACAGCTACCGACATCTAACCACCATCAGGGCCATCGCTAGGATTCTCGGGCCCCGGGCAAGCGTTCTTAGCCCCCCCCCCCCTCCCCGAAAAATTTTTAGTTTAAATTTTAGTTTTTCGGATAAATCCAGAAAATTTTAATTCAAAAATGTTTAAAATCATAGGCGCAATTTTTAACACTTACATTTGATTTCTATTTAGACAGTCACCCTGGTTAGTGGGCCCCCTTCGGGGGCTCGGGCCCGGGGTACTTTTGCCCCGCTTACCCCTCCCTAACGCCGGCCCTGACCACCATAGTACATAGGAGACACAAACACCAATGGTGTATGGTATGTAGTTGTGGTAGCAAGGTGACACATGTCTTTGATCGAAATACGAAAATATCCTTGATCGGCCACTTTCAAACACTTTCACTCACACTCCCAAAGTTACCGCAATTCGGCCAACGTTGTGATTGATGGGTGACTCTGTGCTACTGCCACACACAAAAGCCAGTGATCTGCACTTGATAGTTTTGGCTGAAAAGTGATACACATAAGTCTTTGGTAGAAACATGAAAGTGCCGCAAGTCGACCACTTTCAACCACCACATCTCCCACAAACCTCCATAGCTATCGAATTCTAACCACCATAGTGCATTGTGGGAGTTTCGATTCTATTACCACACAAAAACATCAATGCTCTATCCTATGTAGTTGTGGCAGAAAAGAGAAGTATAGGGATATACAATTCTTTGGTCGAAATATGAAAATGCCCTGCATAGACCACTTTTAACCAACATATCTCCTACACCCCCATAGCTATCGATATTCGGCCAACGTTTTGCACGATAGGAAACTATGCTGCTTCCACATACAAATACAAGTGATCTGTGCTAGGTAATGGTGTCTGAAAAGTGAATTATAGTCTATTCATATGTGTATCAGCAGCCTGTATTAGTTTGCATTACTACCATCTAATTTACTGTTATTTAGAGCAGGTTGGTTATTTGTGACCGATAACTACGGTTAAAGCAGATATAAGAGAAAAAGCAGAGACGGTAATGAACTTTCGTATCAAAGGCAATATATGGTATGTTTTGATCCATTACCATCCATGGAGGAAGGAATATATGGAGACGAGATAACGCGAAATCCGTGAAACCTCGTGAAAAAACTGTGCCTGCGCGGCGGACATCATAGGAGTACCAAAACATTGGGCTGTTTGCACTGTGTCAGCTGCTGAGAATATTTCATTTTCTAATATTCTAAAGTTTCTATAATGCCAAGTTGTGATGCATATGGTTGCACAAACAGACGAAATAGGAAAAAACCTGGAATAGCGTTTCATAAGTAAGTCACATTGTAATTATCGTTCTTGAAGTATCTGACAGGCAACCGCAACATTAGTGCCATTCGCTATAAATTTATTCATTGCTCTCAATAGGATCATATTATTCTCAAATTTTTGTTGGTGTAGTGTAGACAATTAGCATATGTTACTATTTTGCACCTGAAAAGCTAGCCTTGTTGTAGACAAATGTTGGAAATTTAATTTAAACGGGTCATGTTTACATCGCGACACAGTGAATATGGTATTCTTCATGCATTACTCACGTTTAAGTTTACACTGAAATTGCACTATGAAATTAATCGTGATAATTTGTGCTGTGCGTACTACTAAACGTGATGAAATAAACTTTGTTGACGGAAATGTAGTTCGCGATGCATTTCTTGTGTTTAGATGTGTCTACATAGTTTGGTTTTGTAGCGGAAAATTAATGGAAATATTGGCAGGTTGAAATGCGGTGTATACCAGAAGAGAACAAACAATTTATTTATTATAAATAACAGCTAACAGCTTCCTATTTTTGAATGTACTGATTTTTCTAGCAAAATTATATAGGCCACTACCAGTACAATATCTTCTAAGTAAGCTCAGAAACTTTGAGGTTTTATGAAGTATTAATTTTTTTAAAGCGCTAAAAATTGACTTATGCTTTTTTTTTAAATTTCAGATATGACTTGTTTCTGTTTGTAAATATGTCTACAAGTATATTTCTAGATTTTGAAATCTTCCTTGTCAATTACTGAAATAGAATGTGAAAATATAACCTATTTGAACATCAACTAAAATTTAAGGACTGTAGAAATAAACAGTTTGTTATTCAAGTTAAAAAGAATTACCTTCTCATTAAGTTAGTCCGAATTCATCATCAAATATGGATATGGCGATAGTTTTTTTCTGGCCCAGGCCGCATTTCAACCTAACCACGTCAATTTTAAGGTACAATATCTCAAGAACTAAGCGAGATATCAAAAAATTTTATTCTTTACTTTCAGTTTCCCTCATCGAGTTACATAAGAATTCGTCATCAAATTGCGGCGCCACGGTTATCGTTGAATCCCCTCATAACCTAACAACATCATTTTTGAGACTATATCTCGCGAACTAAGCGAGATATCGAAAAATTTTATTCTTTATTTTCGATTTGTATCGTCGTGTTACATAAGAATCTATCACCAAATTTCAGAGATGTGCAAGATACCTCGAAAAAAGTATTTGAATACATGATACAAGATACATTTAAATAATGTATCTTAGATATCAGATACAAGATACTTTTGGAAAAGGTATTTGAAATACAAGATACAAAATACATATTTTCCAGATACTTTTTTAAGATAAAATAATTTTTCATAAATGTATTATTTTTATTTAGAAACATATTTTACTACAATGTACAACTGTTGCTTAAGGTTTTAAATGAGACTTAAGTATAATAAGTTTTTCAAACATCTCATCACTCATTTTTCTTCGGTGGGGTCTCATTATTATCTCCCCGAAAGAGAAGAGTCGTTCCACAGGGGCGGAACTTTGGCAAACAAGTGTTATATTTTAAAAATATTTTCTTGATTGTTGGATAAGTATTTAAACTTTTTAGGCAGATGTCCTTATTATTAGGGTATTGAAGTGTTTCTAAGTTAGCGGTGCTGCCAGTAGAATCTGTACTTTCGCCACTAGTGGCACTACCAACACAGGAATCAGAGTCATCAAAAAACATGTAATAAGATTCGTCTTTTGTCTTCTTTCTTATATCCTCTCCACTACTCTTTGAAGCCTCTGATTTTTTATTTTCAGATGGATTAATTTTCCGTGTTTCAATCAGGATAAGCTCTTTTACATGCTCTTTAAAAAATTTTGGCACCCACTTCATTTTAAAAAACAGATGGGACACTGAAGCTAATATTTCATCATTTGCTGCAGGCTCAATTGCAAAAACTTTTTGAAACGTTTATTTAGATTTTCTTCAATAACATCTAACAAAGTGCCACAATATCTTAGATTTTCGATTTTAAGGCATTTAACCATATGCCGGATTCTCATTAGTTCGGGTAGTAGACAACCATAGTAGGTATCTTTATCACCTTGCAGACTTTGAATAGCTTCTGCTATAGGTTTTGAACAATTTACATATTCCCATAAAAATTGAAGTTCATAGTCCTTAAAAGCTGATAATTTAAGGATTTCATGGTTTCATTGAGACGCTCCTGCACTGATAAAAGGTCTTTTATGGAATTACAATAAGAGTTCCATCGGGTTGCGCATGGATAAGTTGGTGATTTCCCCGTCAATTCCAAATATGTTTCACATGCCTTTGGTGATCTAGAACATAAATTCCAGAGTGCCTGACACTTCGCTAAAGCTGCATCATGCACTTTTTTTATAAAAATTGTTTTTCAGTCTTGCTTGTTCAAAATCTGTACTGGCGACCAAATGCAAAGTGTGCGTAGCGCATCTTTCATGTCCTGGTAGCAGACAGTTATCACTTTCCGGTTCTGAAGAAGAATCTGGAAATTGTTGTGATCTTGTGGTTTTGTTTCAAGATATTCTTTATGCGAAATGTTTTCAGGATTTGTGGCTGAAATATCTGAATCTGATTTTCCAAATACTTCGAAGGCCTTTACCATATTTGATCCATTATCTGTTACCGTTTTAACAATTTTGGATAGTTTTAAATCAAACTCTGAGTGCTATCATTTCGGCAACTTTATCATATGTGTGAGACCCCTTGAATCTTCTGCATGCAATGGCGGCACTTTACCTCTCAAGAGTCTCGCTTTCAATCCAATGGACTGTAACCCCCAAATAGCTTCTTTTAGAACATATATCTGCTGTGGTACACACAAACTCCACAGTCCTCAGAGTCATCTTAATTTTTTCTTTCCATTCATTGTATTCATCACTAATTAGCACCAGGTTTTATACTACTGTTTATTACTTCCAAGTTGTTATTTTATTTTTCAGAACCAATTAAATAACAAGTTGTTATATTCTAAACAGAACACAACGTACTAAATTTGGTAATTAAGCAACCTAAACAATCGGAACTCAGGCAACAGATTCAATTACATGCCATATTTAAGAAATTAGAATTGTTAAATTACTTATACCACAATGTTACCCTACATTAGAATTTTTAATAAAAGCTTTCGGCTATTTGTAAAGCAATACTGTATTTTGTGATAAAGAAAAGAGACTAGCTTACAACAATGGCACGAATTTGAAACTTATTTTTACAGGGAAATATAAATAATTCTTCTCGCTAACAATAATCCTAAGAATTTAGTTTAAAATTTATAGATTTAAAAAAAAAATAGTTTATGAAACATAGGTAATAATATAAATACTCGGAGTTGCGTGAGCAACCTTCACACACGCAACCAACGATCACGTAGTCGCTGTCAAGTGAAATCTAATCCGGTATGTACCTACTTAAATAAAATTAAAATGATTCGTTTATTTATTTACTTACATTTCGACGCCGTTGTCCTCAATTATGATTCACTAAAAATTCGATTTCGACATACCATACACGATTTGGCACGGTAAAATATGGCGCGGACCAAAGACAACAGACAACATACAATAGACAGCCAGGTGTTCGTTTCATGGTTCGTTTATGGTTTTCACAGTTCACAGGTATGAAGGAAGGCAAAGATAACTAGACCCTATAACCTTGTCTTTTGATATACGTTAATGAATTTTACGAATGTATTCCGTTGTTTTTATGATGCCGTAATGTAAAAATGCGGAAATAGTATTTAGTATTTTCAAGATACAAAGATACAAAGAAAAAGTATCTAAATATAAGATACAAGATAAAGATTAAGAAAAGTATCTTAGATACAAGATAAAAATACGTATTTTGTATCTTGTATCTGTATTTCAGATACTTTTATCTAGATAAGTCACATCTCTGCCAAATTTGACTTTGGGGACACGTTTCTTCTGAATTTCAACCAGAAACTCCACTCTTTTGAGACAGTATATCTCGAGAACTAAGCACGATATCAAAAAATTTTATTCTTCATTTTTGATGTGTCTCGTCGAGTTACATAATAATCCATCATCAAATTGCGGTGCCACGGTTGTCTTATGATTCCCTTGAGGTTTTTGTGCATATTTCCGTGTTTCTCTGGTCAAGCAATATGGCGGCCTCCCCTCCCCACTTGTCTCCACCCGGTTTCACTCCAGTATGTGGCGAAGGTCCCTTGCGTCGTCTCCATATATTCCTTCCTCCATGTTTGATCCATTACCATCCTTGGAGGAAGGAATATGTGGAGACGAAATAACGCTAAATCTGTGAAACCTCATAGAAAAACTAGTCTCCCACTGCGCATTCGCGGCGGCCATAGGAATCACCCCAAAACATTGAACTGATTGCACTGTGTTTACTGCTTTGAACATTTCATTTTATAATATTTCAAAGTTTTTTTAATAATGCCAAGTTGTTTTGCATACGGTTGCACAAACAGATAAGATAGGATACAACGTGGAATAACGTTTTGTAACTAACTCACATTGTAATTATTGTTCTTGAAGAGTTTGATAGGTAACTGCAAGATTAGAGCCTTTCGCTATAAATTTATTCATTGCTCTCAATAGGATAATATTGTTCTCAAATGTTTGTTGGTGTAGTGTAGACAGTCAGCATATGTTACTGCTTTGCACCTAAAAGGATAGTCTTATTGTAAACAAGTATTGAAAGTCTAATTTGAGCGGGTCAAGTTTACACCGAGCTACAGTGAATATGCATGCTTTAGTCCAGTTTCAGTTTACACTGAAAGTGTACGATGAAATTAATTGTGATAATTTGGGATGTGTCAACTACTAAACTTGA
Source organism: Vandiemenella viatica (assembly GCA_031002005.1). Classification (NCBI taxonomy): domain Eukaryota; kingdom Metazoa; phylum Arthropoda; class Insecta; order Orthoptera; family Morabidae; genus Vandiemenella; species Vandiemenella viatica. The sequence goes on from JARYHS010013630.1 coordinate 109,344,991, forward strand.
TGAAGCAAACGTTGTTGTTACCTGAAATGTAGTACGCGATTCATTTCATGTGGATAGATGTGTCCACATAGTTTCATTTTGTAGCGGCAATATTAATGGAAATATGAGTATGTTGAAATGCGGCGTATACCAGAAGGGTACAAACAATTTATTTATTATTAGTTTTTACTAATTTCACGAGCTCCACAACGTGTATCACGATGTAAACTACTACCATCTAAGTTTCTGATTTTTGATGTATGGTAAGAAGATAAATCCACTGATGTTGCAAGCAAAGTTACATAGGCCACTAAGAGTACAATATCTCCCGAGTAAGCTCAAAAGCTATGAGATCTTTTGACAGTTTTTTTTTTTTTTTTTTTTTTTTTAAGGAAAAAAGTTCTAAACATTGACGTATCCTAACCTGACCACCCCAATTTGGAGACAGCATATCTCGGGAACTAAGCGAGATATCTAAAATATATAATCTTCACTTTCAAGTTATCTCGTCGTGTTACATAAGAATATATCATCAAATTTGACCTTAGGGAAATATTTCTTCTGAATTTCAACCCGAAACTCATCTCTCTTGAGACAGTATATCTCGCGAACTAACCACGATATCAAAAAAAATTATTATTCATTTTTGATCTGTCTCGTCGAGTTATATCATAAACCATCACCAAATTGCGGTGCCACGATTGTCTTATGATTCCCTTGAACTTTTTGTGCCTATTCCCCGTGTTTCTACGGCCAACCCCACTTCTCTCTACCCGATTTCACTCCAGTGCGTGGTGAAGGTCCCTTGCGTCGTCTCCATACATTCCTTCCTCCATGTACCCATATATCCTCCATCATTTGATCACCTGAGCATGCATCTGAGGATAGAGACATCTCAGCTACAAAAGGGCAAAAAGTTTGTTATCATTAAGACGTTATTCAGTTATTGCTTCTTTTTTTCTAACGGCTGTTTTTAACTGCTACAAATAGCATACAATTATTCTTTCTCCCACTTAATATCTTTGGATGCTCCATTAAAAACTACTCAGAAACGCTGCTCTTTTGTTGAGAATCGCCAGAAAGAACGTAAAATACTTCTTCCGCCAACCTATTTAGGTCGCAATGACAGAAGGGATAAGATTCGAGAGATAAGAAGCCGCACTGATACATTTATGTATTCTTTCTTTCCTCGTTCTGTTCGGGATTGGAATACTCTAAAATAGGATTGGTGCTTAGCACCCTCTGCCACCCACAGTAATTGTGAATTGCAGAGTATAGATGTAGATGTAGAAAATAACGGGATGTTACAAAATAGTAACCACGACCTCAAAAGTAGAAAAATAGCAATGACGTCATGGTAAACCGCTTATTAAATACTATGCCCTTCTCGGAAGAATTGAGTTCTTCTATTCCTTAATATGAGCAAACCGAGGCATTTACTAGTTACTGACGAGGAAGTGGATTTTTGAAACTCTGTTTTGAAAACCTTTGTATATAACACTATGATAGGTTATAGCAGAAAGATCAGGAGTTATAAACTTGTATTTGCAACAATGTGTCGTATTACCAATAAGTAAAATATAGCTTCTAATTATCATTATCAAAGTTATTGTTGCATCAGCTATCGTCTCCTGCCAGTGAATTCAGTGTTAACATGAAAATCGTGGAGAAAAAAACCTCGCCCTCAAATTCAACATAATAGCGATATGTCATCAGAAGTTTCTTAGCATAGAGGATTCTTTCCTCCATGCTTCTTAGGAGCTGAAGCTACAAAAATAACTGCCATTATATATGCCTCAGTATTGTGTTAATTTAGTATTTAATGTAATTGTAAACATTCAGGCCAACTGCGGTTTGATTACGACGTAATAAAAAAATGAGGAAATGAAGTATAAGTGTAGTAAGATCGTAATCATTCACGGCGTTGTCTATACTATTATAAATCTGTAAGCAAGCTGCGTTTGTAGTGAGGCTTGATCTCTAATAACGCAAAAACTACCGCATCAATTTGCATGGTGTTTCCAAATTTTTAAAGCTAATGTCGCTGATCAACATCTGCAGAAGCAGCTAACGAATAATATCATGGAGGAAGGAAATATATGGAGACGACGCAAGAGACCTTCACCACGCATTGAAGTGAAGCAGCGTGGAGGAGGAGTGGGGGGGCATGGCCGGAGTGGGGGGGGGGGCATGGCCGGAGTGGAGGGGGCATGGCCGCTTCCATACAGACACGGGGAATATGTACAAAAACCTCAAGGGGACTCTAGGATAAAGGTGACGCCGATATCTGGTGATGGATTATTATGTAACTCGATATGACAAATAAAAAATGAAGAATAAAATTTTTTGATATTCTGCTTAGTTTTCGAGATATTCTGTCCCAAATGTGAAATGGTTTTGGTTGAAATTCAGAAGAAAAAATTGGTTAAAGTCAAATTTGATGATGGATTCTTATTTAAAAAGACGAGACAAATGAAAAATAAAGAATAAAAATTTTCGATATCTCACCTAGTTCTAGAGATATACTGTATCAAAAGTGAGGTTTCTTGAGTTGAAATGGAGAAGAAAAATTTCGCAAAAGTCAAATTTAATGATCGATTCTTATGTAACACGACGAGACAAATCGAAAATAAAGAATAAAATTTTTCGATGTCTTGCTTAGTTTTCTGGATATACTGGGAACATCGCAATGTTTGGAAGCGCAATACCGCTGCTGCCGCCATGCGGGAGAGTTTAGAGCCTGCTTCACCGATTTAACGTCACTTCTCCACCATATATTTTCTTCCTCCATGACTAATATGTACCATGGGAAGAAGAAAGTCAGTAAAAAACTTCAGAAATGTGAAACTGTAGACCACAGATAATTATACACATTCAGACGGTCACTCCTTTCATAAAGAGACCTGACAAAATTTAGGATTTCCCTCTATTTTTTTTTTTTTTTTTTTTTACTTCTGCGATTCATTTTTCTGGACCGCAGTACTTCAAAATAAAAAGAATACATGAATCAAGCATAAGCAGCATTTACTTGAATCGTAGCAGGTCTGTTCAATTACGAAAAAGTTATATTACTGATATTGAAGACATGTATTGTCTCTGGTAGACTGTTATACAGTTTGTCTCTGGAACAAAATTGCTACGTGAACGCTGTACAATACAGCCACAATAAGCCAATACTTAATACGAAATTCAGTTTTTTCTCGAAGAGCAATGTCTGAAAAACAGCTATTATAAATATCAGCAAGTAATAAAACATACTTCTTTCATAATGACTTGTGCGGAATTGCACATATTTGGAAGTACTTTATTCGATTAATATGTCTCGTGGCTATAACGTGCAAATATAACTAGGCATCCGAAAATTCAGGTACATGCGACTCAAATAATTACATAGAAAATACGGATATATTGAAAGAAACTCAAATAAAAAAATTTTCATATCCTAATGCTACACCGCGTAAATTATAAAGCTAAAAGCATCGTCCCTTTGGCCTATAACAAAGCATATCAGCTGTCATCACTGTCCAGGTTGCATTTCAATCAATTTACAACTTGCGATAATTTTGCCACTCAGAAATAATTGCTTGAGTTACATGCACATTAGTACATATACTGTACCGTGATCCATTTTGACATTTTTGAATTAATTATATCTGACTGAAATAATGATACGACGATTTGAAACCAAGATTAACTCCAATTCACGTAAATTTCTATTTTAAAGCAGGAATAATTGATGGTGTATCAACATAAAATAAAAACCAATATCCAAACAGCAAAAAATAAATAAATCAGAAAAAATTGAGATGCTGTGATTATTGGTAACGAATTTTTATTTCAAATATAACTAGCCATCCTAAAATTCTATTCTACACCGCGTAAATTTTAAAACTAAACCCGTTATGCCTGATGCTAAAAAAACGAGTCAATTGTCATCTGGTCCAGGCTGTTGTTTCGCCAGGTACTTACATGCGACTGAAATAATTACATAGAAAATACGGCTATATTGAAAGAAACTTAAATTAAAAATGTTTCATATCCTAATGCTACACCGCGTAGATTATAAAGCTGCAGGCATCGTCTCTTAGGCCTATAACAAAGCATCATATCTGCTGTCAGGTTGCATTTCAAGCGATTCACAACTTGCCATAATGCTGCCACTCAGAAATAATTGTTTCAGTTACATGCACGTTACTACATAAACTGTACCATGATCACATCTCGACATTTTTGGATTAATTATATCTGACTGAAATAATGACAGTAATGATACGACGATTTGAAATCAAGAGTAGCTCCAATTCACGTAAATTTCTATTTTAAAGCAGGAATAATTGATGGTGTATCAATATAAAATAAAACCAATATCCAAACAACAAAAAATAAAAAACAACAAAAAAATAAATAAATCAGAAAAATTGAGATGCTGTGATTATTGGTAACGAATTTGTATATTTCGCACACTTCCAAGAGGACTAAGTCGTAGATTACTGCTATATTTACATAAATGACATGCTATCATCTGCCTATAATGTAACACCTTAGTGTGGACGTCGTGTGTCGGGTCCCTTTCCTGCAGTTACTTGTATGTATGTGGTAACTTATGAAATTGTGGTATATGCATGGACATATGTGTGTGTACGTGTTCCTGTGTGGTTATGTGTGTAATTATGGTGGTAGGAGTCTACTTGAGATGTTTCCATCAGTGGCCACCTATGTAGATGTAATCATTTGGGTATGATGAGCACCGAGGTTTGTGGCAAAGAAATGAAATATTTCGCACATCCTGTAGCTATTCAGTCTGGACCTAGGGTGTTCAGTCCTTTTCCTCCAGTTACGTGTATGTGTGTGGTGATGTATGGTAACTGTATGTATGCATGGACATGTGAGTGTGTGTCTTTCTATGTGGTTGTGTGTCTATCCCGATAGGATTCTACTCGACTTTGAGATTTCACAATGACTGGCTACCTATGTGTTGATGTAATTAATTGATAATGTGATAAGTACTGAGGTGTATGGCAAAAACATGTCATCCATTGCACACACTCTAACGTCTGTCTGATGGTTTTTTGGTCAGTTATGTTTGTGTGTGAGACCTAGTATGAGTATGAGAGTTATGATATTTGTCTGATGACCATGTGCGAACTGATACTCGTGGTACGTCGGACAAATATTACTGAACAGCAGAAAAGGCTTGTGGCGTGGGATAGAGGTGGTGCTGATCATGTGAACAGCTTTGTACATATTACCAACGATACTGAATGGCAGAGAGGTCTGTAGTGTAAGTTAAATGATATGATTTTGATGTGAGGAGTTTGTTACTTGGAACACATGTTAATGATGATTTTTTTTGTCAGTCTTGAGCCATGAGGGTTCTGTCCCACTTTTTCTTTGCCATGATTGGGCTGGTTGTTGTGTTGAGCTCGCTGTAGGCATGGATAAATGTGTCTGTGTGCGTCTTTCTTTGTGTCTGTATGCGTAAGTATGGTGATACCTTCCTTAAACTCATTTATCTGGACGTATGAATTGCTGTTCCTCCCATATGTTTGTGCTTGTGTGTGGAGACGTATGGGTTTGTGGGTGAGACCTAGTATGAATATGGAGGTTATGATATCCGTCTGATAGACAAGTGTCTATTGTAACTCATGGTACCTGGGTCACATGTTACTAAATGACAGAAAGGGTTGCGGTGTGGGAGAGATGTGGCTGTGATTTCAAACTTCACACATCCTGTAACTCTTTAGTTGGATCTAGCATGTTCAGTCTCTTTCCTCCAGTTGTGTGTGGTGTGAATGCATTGACATGTGAGTGTGTGTCTTTCTATGATTTTTGGCCAGTCATGGGTGTTCTGTACCACTTTTTCGTTGCCACGATTGGGCTAGTTGTTGAGTCGAGATCGCTGTAGGCATGGAAATGTACGTGTGTCTCTATCTCTGTGTGTTTTTTTTTTGCGTAAATGTGGTGATACCTTCCTTTATCTCGTTTGTCTGGATGTATGATGTGCTGTTCCTGCACTGATGCTTGTGTGAGGTGACATATGGAATTGTGGGTGAGACCTAGTATTAATATGGGAGTTATGATATCTGTCTGATGACCAAGTGTCTACTGCTACTCGTGGTACATGGGGAGCACATGTTACTGAATGGCAGAAAAAGCTTAGGTGTGGGATAGACGTGTTGGTGCTGATGTGAACAGTTTTGTACCTAGCACACATGATACTGGATGGTAGTGAGGTCTGTAGTGTGAAATAAATGAGATGATGTTGATGTGAAGAGTATGGTGCCTGGAACATATGTTACTGATGATTTTATGGTCAGTTATGAGCCATGGGGGTTCTACCCCACTTTTTCGTCACCATGATTGGGGCTGGTTGTTGTGTCTAGCTCGCTGAAGGCATGGAAATGTGAGTGTTTGTGCGTCTCTCTCTGTTTTTGTATGTGTAAATATGGTGATACCTTCTATAAACACGTCTGTCTGGACGAATGATTTTGCTGTCCCCTCCACTTATGTTTGTTTGTGCTAGTGTATTGAGATGTATGGATTTGTGGGTGAGATCTGATAACCAAGTGTCTATTGCAACTCATGGTACCTGCGTCACTTTTTTACTGAATGGTAGAAAGGGTTGCGGTGTGGGAGAGACGTGTTGATGGTAAATATAATCAACCGGGGCGCGATGAACACTATTTATGGTATAAACACTTAGGTTTATGGTGAAAACATGTCATCTTTTGCACATCTTCTATCTCGCCAGGCTGATGATATGTAAGGAGACTTCTGTTTTTCAGCCAGTCATGAGGCAAGAGAGTACTACACCACTTTTTTGTTTCCATGATTGGTACCGGTAGTTGTGTAGTCTTGGACATGTGTATCTGCGTCTCTCTTTGTGCATGTAAGCGTAAGTAACTCGTCTGTCTGAAGATTTTTGTAACGATAGTTCTGTCCAGTTAATCAGTTGTAACGACAATTCTGCCCCCCCCCCCCACTTCATCGTTTCCGTGATGCTTGCTGTTAGTTCTGTCGACCTTGCTGTATGCATGTACAAGTGTGTGCGTGTGTCATTCCTCTGTGGATTTGAGTCTAAAATATATGGTTATAGAATTATGCTCACCATCAACGTGTGCTTCTAACCATTGTTTCAGGGCTTAGACAATCTCCCATTTCGATGTGCTCTTTACAGTTTACTGCCGTTTGTGTTGGCATGTGAATTTTGATTCTCACTACATAAAAATCATTTAACAGAGAGGGGTGATGTACCAGAGAAGCGAAGGACTTGGGTACAAACCCACAGTCAGACCATTGCTTGTGTGGTGTAGTATGGATGTCATTGGAAGATAGTAAGAGTGTTGAGGGGCTGTAGGTGGCGTATAATGCTGTTAGAATGGATATTGGTGGAATAATTCTGAGTGGTGTATGGAGCCTAAGTTGACTATGACCACAATCTCGCACTAGACTTTAGGTGATGAGGCCTGAGTGGATAAAATATCTAAACACCCACTTTGACCTAACAATTTACGACAGTTCAGGTGTGAGCACTATCTTAGGCGTAATAGAACCTATGGCGACGTTTTGGATACTTGTCGATGTGTGGGGATCTTCTATGAAAATGTGGGTTATGATGTCTGTTTGATGACCAAGAAACTATCAGTTAGCTAAGAGCATTATGGTAACTTTATCGTGGTTACTTGAACGAAGCATGCAATTACAAACAAATGTCACACTTGGCCCTGAATCCGAAGGTTGGCGTTAGATGGGAAACGAATGGAGAACTCTCCTGGGTCCTGATTTATTGAAAAATAATTTCCTGGAAAAGGGGAGAATTTTCCTGGAAAACTGCAGTAGAACCACCATAAGTGAACATTTTGATACCTGGCTACTGATTAGGAGAATGCGAATTTTGAATTTTTGGTTTACTTTAACGTACGAACAGAAGGTAACCGATCAGGGGTTTGAATGGGAATCATTGGAAAACAGAAGGTGGTTTGACGAAGTGCTGGGCGTATGTTGGCGATGAGGCTAGGGGTGGATCTTGGTGAAAGAATTAGGAATAGTGCACTGGATTTCTTCTAAAAGGAAGTGGGTAAATTTTCTATATCTCCACCTTGGTCACAGGCGATGGTCTCAGGCATGTTCCGTGCTTAGCGTGACTCGATTTTTATCACATAGGACTGGCGTACTTCGATTCGACAGGGGTGAAATTAGTAAGATTAACAGACGTGTCTCGTTCCTGGAACATACGTGCTGAGCTGTAAAATACAGTTAAAGGTGTCAATCATTGATGTATCACAAGGGTTTGATTGGAATTTTAGACAAAGTGAGCTAAGGACACTCAATTTGTGATTGCTTACGAAAGCATAACAGAATTGATACATAGATTGGTCTGGATTGACAGACGACCAAGGTTTGACCTTGGTGGCAACAATTACGAGTGCAATGAAATATTTTATACCAATGGCAACAGATATAAGCTAGATAAATAAGGCGTCGTACTGATGTTTCCATTCCTTGAGTTTTGCCATTGTCAAACTGGAAACTTTGATTTTCCTAGCCTTGGTGTGGGAAAGGCTTTGTCACAAATATTTTCAAGTGGCCTCTTGTCCAAAGACAGGGTTGAGAAACAGGCTTGAAAAAATTACAGCCTGATTGGTTTGACATTAACATGTAATCACTTCAGAAATGTCTGTAGGGAAAGAAACTGGTTTTCAAATCGACAACTTTGCTTTAGATTCATCGAGGTTATACTTACATACATCAGTAAACCCCTTCAATGCCTTTCTGAGTTTAAAAAATGTCTGTGTTTCATTACCCCTAATTTAATACATCCTTTAAAATACACGGACTGTAGGTGACACTCGTGAGTTATATTATATTGTTCATAATGAATCCATCATGATGTGAAAAAGTGAATTTGTTTCCAGTCTCTTCGTCGGTGAATTAATTTTTAATGTCTGCCTGCTTCGATAAACGGATTTTTTTTATGGTTTTCCCTACCTTCGTCTGTGACTGTCTCTCGGTTTCAATGAAAGGATTTCACCATTGATGGGTTTTTGAGGCTACGAATTTTGAAAGGAATAACGTATGTGTGGTATTGCTATACTTTATCATAATAATTTCATTTTTTTTAAACATTTTAACGTCTCTCTAACAACGTGACCTTTTGAGACGGGGAAAGGATGAGGAGCAAGGAATGGGAAGGAATTCGGCCATGTCCTTTTGAAGGAAGCATCCCGGCATTCACCTGGAGTGATTTGTGGAAACCATGGAAAACCCAAATCTGGATGCCCGGAAACGCCGTCCTCTCGAATGCGAGGCCAGAACGCTAAATAATTTCACGAAAACATGTACACATAGAATTCTTCCTCGGTTTTATATCTGGAGTTTATGACGGTTTTTTTCCATATCGAATGTTAAAAGGAAACATTTATTCAATTATAACAAGGCAAGCTGGCGCCATACTCTCTAGGTGTGGAAACTAACATTTTCGTTTTGAAATTGGCGAGTTGGAACGGCTTTTTCAATAAAAACACCGCGGCCGGACTCGAACCGGCGACCTTCGGCACTCTAGCCCCAACGCTACCGATGTATGTTCACGTAATATCCGTTGATGTGGACTTTTTTATTTTTTAGTAAAAAATCGCAATGGGTCACGCTTAAGTATTTTTTACGACACAGAACCGAAGAAAATATTTTACTGTGTGTCGATAGTAGCCAAGATGTTCAGTGCTTGCTTAACAGGACTCTAGGAATACCCGCGCGGCACATATTTCGTCACGCTTAATGGATAAGCAAACAGAGATAACAGTCGAGTGGGAACTTTGAAACAGTGTACACATTTCGCAGAGCGCGCAGGAAATACTGTCACCGAACGCCATCTACCAGTCGCCCAAAGAACTAACGGTGTCTGCCATCTAGCCGCCGATCGGTGAACTAACGGTCCAGCGCCCCCAGGAGATGCTGCCATCTGTGCGGCCGGTCAAAGAACTAACGGCCCGCCATCTTGGCCGGCCGGCCCGCCATCTTGGACGGCCAAAGAACTAACGGGTGGCCATCTTGTGACGTCACGGAGGCAACGACGGTGCTGCCACCTGGCGGTGTTCCAGAAACCGCCTTCCCCTACTACTGATACCTCAGCTCTTCTGAAGCGATATGGCGAATTTTATCATTCCCAATCCACGAAAGATTTCCACCAGTTTTTCATTTGGATGTCCACTTGGAAAACGGACAGCGAATTTATTTTCTCCCATCCCATATCCAACAACAAGTGAGCAAACCTAGAAATACCACTCTTCTTGCATTCTTTCAACTGTGCAAGCAAGACACATTTGCCAAAACTTTGTTGTACGAGGAAGTTCCTGCATATTACACCGTCAATAAACAAACAGGAGTTTTCAACAGAATACGAAGGGGTACCCCAGTTCCTAACCATCCTGATGTCTATAAGGAAAAGGCACTGGGTAGAGTATACACCGTCCACCCAAAAAACAGTGAATGTTTTTATCTTAGACTACTACTTAATACTGTACGAGGACCTACCTCCTTTGCCGATCTGAGATCTGTTGATAGTTTTGAACACGCTACCTATCAAGCGGCATGCGTCGCTAGAAATTTGCTGGAATCCGATAGTCACTGGGATAATGCTTTAGAAGAGTCATGCCTCAGTGATAGTTCGCCTAAACTGAGAAAATTGTTTGCTGTAATGTTGGTTTTCTGCAACCTGTCCAACCCTAACCAACTATGGTTGAAATATCAAGAGAACCCTGCCCATGACGTAATGAGTGAAATCATATGTAACGAGTCCCATAAAAACAACCACAACTACAACCTGGAAGTTACAAATAGGTGCCTTCTAAAGTTACAGGACGTGGTAACCTCTATTGGGGGCAATACTCTAGAGCAGTGGTTCCCAATTATTTTTTCCCGAGTACAACTGCAAGAAGGAGCTCAACCGCGCGTACCCCTTACAGCTGAAATGATAAATAAATGAATTCGTTCATCCCAGTAGAGTTCTTCTCACAACCACAGGATTACAATAATATAATTGACACAAACACAGTTTATCTTAAAATATATTTGGGTGATAGTAATGTTTCTTCTGGCTGATAAAAGTGGATTTTTTTCAATTATTTTAGTGATCACCTTAGCCAAGAGACTACCGCGCGTACCCCCTGAAGAAACCTCACGTACCCCTGGGGGTACGCTTACCACTAATTGGGAACCACTGCTCTAGAGCACTACGGACTGCCGAGGCCTACAATGGAGAACAAATCAAAGAATATAAATGAAGAGGGAACAGGTTATGACATCAATCAATTAGCGCTTCTCGCAAAAGAGAAAGAAGCGGAACTCAATGCCGAAAAACGACTGGTATATGAAGAAATCATGGATTCTGTCTGGTGCAATAAAGGGAAAATATTCTTTCTGGATGCGCCAGGAGGAACAGGAAAGACATTCGTGGTAAATCTATTACTAAATAAAGTGCGTAGCGAACATAAAAATGCGTTAGCTGTAGCATCATCAGGTATTGCAGCAACGTTGCTACCAAGAGGGAAGACCGCGCATTCCTGCTTCAATATTCCACTGAACATCGAGTTCAATTACAGTGCAGTATGTGACATATCCAAACAAGGTAACAAAGCCGAAGATATCAGAACATGTGAACTTATTATATGGGACGAATGCACTATGGCACACAAAAATGCAATTGAGGCTGTTGATCGTTCGTTACGAGACATTCGTAATAATAACAGAATAATGGGTGGCATTACATTTCTTTTTTCTGGAGATTTCCGCCAAACACTACCTGTAGTGCCAAGAGATACAAGGGCGGATGAAGTGAATGCATGTATAAAACAGTCATCTTTATGTTTCAGCATACAAAAGTATTTTTTAAAAACGAACATGAGAACATATCTCCGAGCAGATCCAGAGTCTCAACAATTTTCCAAAATTCTGTTAGCAATTGGCGAAGGAACCATGCCAGAAATAAACGGAGAAATAAAATTGACTTCGTCACTTTGTATTATGGTGCCAAACATCGATGATCTAATTTCGAGTGTGTATCCTGACATAGTAAATATTACCAACAAAGAAAAATCTTGGTTTTGTGAACGTGCGATACTGGCACCCAGGAATGAAGACGTGAATGTCATCAATAAGTATATCCTGGATATGATCAAAACAACGTCGATGACTTACGTCGCTATAAACACTGTTGAAGATCAAACCGACGAGACTACTTACCTAACCGAGTTCTTAAATTCCCTCAGCGCATCTGGTCTACCCGCGCATGAACTGAATATAAAAGTTGGTACTCCAATTATGCTAATGAGAAACATATCACCACCACAGCTGTGCAATGGGACTAGACTTCTGGTGAAATCATTGCACAAAAACATCATTGAGGCCGTTATTTTAACAGGATGTGGACGAGGAGAGGAAGTATTGATTCCACGAATACCATTGGTTCCTTCAAACTTCCCGTTCAAATTTAAGCGCCTACAATTTCCCGTAACGTTATGTTTTGCCATGACAATTAACAAGTCTCAGGGACAGACACTAGGAACCGTAGGCATTGATCTTCGGACACCATGTTTCTCGCACGGCCAGCTAAACGTTGCTTGCTCCAGGGTGAGTGGCAGATCACGCCTGTACATATGTACAATGAACAATCAGACCAGAAACGTGGTCTACACAGAAGCATTACAATGAGTGACCTACGAAGTATGCTGAAGATAGTATATTATTTCTCTTAAGTATTGCTTTATTTACTTATAACGCAAAAATAAAAGCCCTTCTAAACAATAAATGTTTATACCGTACTTCGCACAATAATTACAACCACGTGTTGGTGATTTTTTCGGCCCAAGTCCTTAGTTGCTATGATAATTGTTTTGTGGGTTGTTTCTGACTTGCAACTAAACAAAATGCTTTTGATGGCATACGCGTTTCGCCTTTATTTAAGGCATCATATATAAAAACTGGCACTGATGATGCCTTGAATAAAGGCGAAACGCGTATGCCATCAAAAGCATTTTGTTTAGTTGCAAGTCAGAAACAACACACAAAACAGTGATTACAACCACGAATTACTACTTTTAATTTTTCAGGAACCTTTTCTACTATTGAATCAATTGCATCATGTTAAAATATGAATAAAACAACACTCTGACATCAGTATGAAAACCGAACCTAACGTATTAACCGAAACAAACGAAACTATTCAGAATACATTAACAGTTCATGCCTTTCCACGTTAATGTCTGATAAGAGAATAAAATCGGTAAATAATTTCTACACCTGCCAAGGCACGCGCGCGTGAAGCAGCTGGCAAATGCTAGTATATTAATAAATTTCTCTCGGGCTTCCAGCCGTGTTAAGATGTTACATTTGTGGGACGTTTCGAAGGCGTCCTTCTCTGCCTTCATTCTCAACCAAATGTCAATGATTAACTGTTTCGCGTCGGTAACGAGCAGAAGAGTGGATGACGTAATCGGGTTGTGTTGGTTTTTGTCTTCCACCGTTTCCGTGGCAGCGGCTGAATAAACAAACAGTTAATCATTGACATTTGGTTGAGAATGAAGGCAGAGAAGGACGCCTTCAAAACGTCCCATAAATGTAACATCTTAACACGGCTGGAAACCCGAAAGAAATTTATTAAAGTATAAGTGTGTTAGAGACTTACGGTGTATCATAATAATCCGAGGTGGTGTGTATGACGTGTAAATATATTTTGCTGTTTGAAACTAATAGACTAATGATAGGAGGTCCCCAAAATCCACGTAGTCGGTGGTGACCCTTGGTGCTTTGGGGGGGGGGGGAAGATCTTCAGGCTCCTACCCCTCCCCCTGGATCGACCACTGCCTACTCGTAAAGTATTTGAAAATTAACTGAACCAAGAGTAAACAATTTTTTAGCATGGTCATTAATTTGCGTGAAGTTTTGTGTGGCTGTATTGATGTTTATTGTTAGGGAGCGTCCATTAATTACGTCAGGTCACATTGGGGGGAGGGGGGATACGGCGAAATCTCATCAATGGGGAGGGGGTCAACTGAAATCTCACGTTATATTTTTACTTCCTGGAAGAGCAGTAGGCCAAGGAAAAAAAGGCGTCCAAACTACGTTACAACGTTACGAGGTCGTTAGCGTAAGGGCGGGAGGGGAGACCTCACTAATGGAAGTGGGAGAGTGGATTTCCGAAAAAAACACCTCACGCAATTGATAGACGCCTCCTTAAGCTGCGTATCCACTACGCGCGGCAAAGCCTCGAACACTGTTGACACGCGAGCTAGCTCGAACATTAGCGCGGTCGAACATGCCGCGCTGCGAGCCATTCTCTGTCGGTCTCTAGGCGCGCGGCAAAGGCCCCCCCATTAATTGGCTCGCGCGCAGTTGGGACGGTGGTGTCTTTCTTTGAGTTGGCTCGCGCGGCACAGCGACAGTTTACTGCCATGAACAACGAAAAGTATAGATTTCTAATAATACAGCTGTATGGTGCGAAATAATTTTTGTGGAATAGTAAATGTGCAGATTACCACAACAAAACGCTGAGGGACGATGCATTGAAGGAGGTAAGTTCAGCAATGAGCTTAGGGGACATCCATAAATTACGTGAGGTGTTTTTCCGGATTTTCGGACCCCCCCCCCCCCTTCTGGTGAGATCTGGTTGGTCCCGTTAGACACCCCCCTGCCCCCACAGATCGTCTTCGCAGCTTTTTGAGACTTTTTTTTTTAGGTCTCACCGACACTTTTCTACGAAATACCCCCCCCCCCCTAAAGTCGACTTTCGCACCATTTGTAGACCTTTTTTTTAGCTCTACAGTCCTACCCAATTTTAAACAATCTCACGTGAAATTTCCGTTGATCCTCCCTCCCCCTTGGTGAGATTTGGTGGGATTTCGCTGGACCCCCCCCCCCTATTTCACCTCACGTAGTTTATGAATTTATAGATGCACCCTTACGCGTTTCCGACTTAAAGAAGAAGATGACTACGCTTCTGGCATCATACAGAAGAGAAAGATCAAGAATAGCTAAGTCTTATTACTGGTTCTGTAAAGTATTTATTATTTAACACTTATAATGATCCCCACGGTGTGATTTATCGATTTGTGCTATGTATGTCTACAATATAAGCCATATGGTAGCCTGCAGGACAGAATGTAGTACCACTCATATTCCTACTTGCGGAAGTCTCAGTAAAAATGGTCGCGAAATCTGACTTTGCCTGCATTGCTTGCCGCGCGACTCTGGCTGGGTTGAGTTGGCTCGCGCGGCAGCCGCGCTCGTCAACAGAAACCCACGAACATTGGCTCGCGCGGCGATACCTGCCACCATTAGCCACGTATCGCCGCGCGAGCCAGTGTTCGAGGGTTTGCCGCGCGTACTGGATACCCAGCTTTATAAGCCTTCGTCTGGGATTTAGCGACAGTGATACCATTGGAAATTAATATCTAATTTAAACAGATCAGTATGACGTGATCAAAAATGAGGAAATAAGTAATCTATAAACCTATGTACATAAAAATAATTTGAATTGGTCAGTGTAAATATATTTTGCTGTTTTGAACTAATTAACTTGTAGTAGCAATTTTGGGAATATATACTTCATTGGCACTCAAACAAATACAGCAATATGTGTTACCTACTTAGAAATTGAGTTGAAACTAAACAATTTTTTCAGCCATTAATTCGTGTTTTGTGTGGGTGTGTAAGTATTTATTTTAATGTGAAATAAAGTGTAGCGATATATATATTTTCCAAATGGAATAATTGTGTTCAATAAAGTTATTTCTGAACTCGAGTTGAATATTTGATCCCAGTAGATTTATATAATCCATGAATACGCTGGTTTTGATTACTCACATGTTTCAGTTGTGAATTATTATTTTCGTTCATAAATAAAAAGTTGTTATGTAGTTTATTACAATTTCTGCTGCTCTTCATAACTAATTTCTCATTTGTTTACATTTAGTCCAATTTTTTTTTAAATAATCGTTTGATTTTAATCAGCGTAATATTGAAGCTGCAACAGGATTGAAATTTTTTTAAATTTTTTTTGATATAATTTATTTTTACTAACAAAATACTGATTGATTTGATTTATGTTACTTATATAGGTAATTTTTCTGCAGTTACATTTATTTAGTTTCGAACATAGTATCCTTAAAAATGTAGTACTATGGCGATTTATAGAACACAAACAATATCTGTATAGCAGAGAATATGATTGCAGTATATATTTCAATTTGAGTATGTTTCGCTGCCTTTACATGATACTATCAGAATGTGCCATGTATTAGGTAAAATAAAAACAGGCATTTTTTGTACCTGAATTCGTGTAATTGGAAAATTATTTGCCTGCGGATCATATTTACCCGTATATCACACACATTAGAACTGCAGTTTTTATTTACTTTGAAGAATAAATTTTAGACAGATAATCTTCCACTTAGTATATTAGCATGAACCCGGAAGCAAATAACACAGCTGGTATCATGAACTTCAGTAGATGCTCTTGTTATTGGTAGTGTTGTATGTAAACATCTAGTAAGACTTTACTTATTATCAAAAAAGTATGCATCTGCACAAAATTATAGTTTAGAACTTTCAATACTGTCAGTGTGTACAGGGAAAATTAAAGACGAAAATAAATTATTGTAATGATGCCAAATAGAAGAAAATTTTGATCTAGAGTCCAAACAGAAACTGAAGTAATTCTTCTAGTGATATATTATAAATTTGTTTTTAACGGGATAATCGGGTGAACGTATATACACACATTACAAAGTAGCTTTATACAATGAGAAACTGAATGACGATAAATGAAAAGACCGACAGCGTTAGAAATAATTTTTTTTTTTTTTTTTTTTTTTTTTTTTTTTTTTTTTTTTTTTATTGTGACCTCAGCGGTCGTTATACCTTGAGCAGTTTTACTGGTTTGGTACAAGTTTTGTTTGGGGGCACTGTTTGTTGTTCGCTTGGGGGGATAAACCTGCTTTGGCCTAACCTTGCGGTACGGCCTTAATGGAAACCCCCTTATTTATGTATTTATTTATTTATTTGTTCTAATTTTTACGAGTTACTATTTTCTAATTCAATAGTACTGCGGGGTAGTTTGTATTTATGCCAGGGTTTGGGTCTTTTCGTGCCGAGTTCTTTCAGTCTATCATCATTGTTGTTCCTGTTTTGGTCTAGCCTGGTATAAAAGTTCATGCACTGGTGGTATATTTCTTCTTTAATTGTAGGCAGTCCCGTTAGGTCATGTAATTATTTGATTGGTGTAAATATTGGTGCATTTAATATCATCCTAAGACATCTGTTTTGTAATCGCTGTAGCATTTCAATGTTTGATTTCGCTGCAGCTCCCCAGACTTGGCATCCATACAACATAAACGGTCTTATGACCGTTTTGTAGATTCTTAGTTTAGTCTCAACCATCAGTTCTCCGCTACGCAGGAATGGAAAGAGGTTTAAAATCACTGCGAGACTTTTTTTGAATCGATCTCTTATGTGCAGATGGAATAGTAATTTTTGATCAAGTATAATTCCTAGGTAACGGTGTTCTATTACCCATGGGATTGTTTGTGCTGCTATTATTATTCTTGGGAGGTGATCAAAGTCTGGTCTCTTTTTTGTAAAATATACAGCCGCACATTTACCAGGGTTTATTGTTATTTTGTTATTCTGGCACCATAAGAATATTTTATTGAGAGCCCGTTGTAGTCTTTTGATATTTTTTTCGTGACTGTATCCTATGGTAAAGACAGTAATATCATCTGCGAATAGAGCGATGTAAACTTTCTCCGGGCACGGGATATCGTTCACGTAAATGTTAAACAGGGTCGGTGAAAGTACTGCTCCTTGTGGTATTCCTTCTCTCATCGTTTGTTTTGTTGACTGTTGACCATCTACAGTCACATAGAATTGCCTATGTTTCAGGAAGTTACCTATTAGTTTTGTATAGCACCGGGGAATATTCGTATTTGTGTCCATCTTCACGATTATTTTATCCTTCCACACTTTGTCATATGCTTTCTCTATATCTAGAAAAGCCGCCGCCACGGATTTTCCTTTGTTGAATGCTCCCACTGTTTCCTCCACCAGGTGTAGGAGTTGTGTTACGGCAGATGCTTTTGGTTGAAACCCATGTTGTTCTTTTCTTATTGTTTTATTTCGCCATATATTTGCTGCTATCCTCTTGTAGACAACCCTTTCCATAACCTTTGATGTGGCGCTAAGGAGGTTAATGGGTCGGTAATTTTCAGGTTTTGTATGATCTTTCCCCACTTTTGGTATTGCCACAATCCTCGCCGTTTTCCATGACTCAGGATAGTAGCCGGTAATCATTGATGCGTTGATTATTCTCGTGAGTAGTACTATCCCTTTTATCGGTAATCGTTTTAGCTGTTCGTTTCTTATATTGTCCGGCCCTGCAGCCTTATTATTGGCCAGCTTCGTGATTATCCCTCGTACCTCCTTCGGCGTTGTCAATTCCGGGAGTGTATTCGCTGGTTCATTTCGAATGATATCTGCTCGGTTCTTTATTTCTTCCTCTTCTCTTTTTCCTTTCCCTCTAAGGGCTTTTGCGGTGTCATGTAGTGTTTCTCAAACGTTTCTGCGAGTATTTCCGCCTTTGCGACAGGGGTGAACATGGCTCCGGTAGGTCCAATTATTGCCGACTTCGCTTGTCGTTTCGTCTTCAGTGCCCGGATAAGTTTCCATGCATCTCTGTTGGTGAGTAACAAGGTTGGCCATTTTGTCCTCCCACCTCTCTATTCGATTTTCCCGTAGTCTGTCTTCTAGTTGTCTTGAAAGGCGGTGATATTCTCTCCGATCTTGAGGGTCTCGATATTTTTGCCATAATTTCTATATCTATTCTTCAGGTATCTTAGGTCTTCAATAACGGTGGTAAGTCGCATTGTTTGTTTCTTCAAAACTTGTAATCGTTGAAGCCTTGTTATTGGCTGTCTGAATTGTATTCTCCAGATGTTTTACTGCCATATCTATTTCTTCTGGCGTATTAACTGCATGTGTTGTGTGGATTTTATTGTGTACTAGGCGGGTAAAATATTTCCAGTTTATTTCTGTTATTTTCTTTATCGGTTTCTCCGATGTTATCCAGTTGCTAAGCTTGATGTTTACAGGCTGGTGGTCTGATGAAAGGTCGTTTTTTGTCTCCAGTTGGACATGTTGTGTGATATTTTTTATTACTGCTATATCCAGAACATCTGGGTAGTGTTGGTGATTAAATGGTATATGCGTGGTTTAGGCCGTGCAGCGCGGCCGGATTTATAGCAGCCCCGTCGCTTGTGATTGGCCTGCTGCGAAGCCTCTGAAGACTAGTGGCGCTAGTTCCGCCTGTCGCTCGCGCCACCTATCGGTTGTCCACATCCATCTCCTCTGGCAGACATATCAATGCGTCCGGCCGAGATACCAGAGATAGTACTGAAGAATTTAAATTTCTCCTCTGATTAAACTACACATTCGTTTTTCTGTTACTTGCCTCTGTTTTGTGCTTAAGGCTTTCGCTTCGTTTACTTCTAGGTCATTAGAGATGTGAGTGTATTGGAGACAAAAATGGGAAGGAATTCGGCCATTGCCTTTGAAGGAACCCTCCCAACGTTCGTCTATATTGATTTTGTGAAAGCATGGAAAACTAAAATCTTGATACCCTAATAGGTAATTGAACCTGTTTCATAATTATCCTCACCACGAATCCTACCATAAAATTTTAGGCTAGGAAACACAGCAGTGAAAAATATTCCTATTTGTCAAACAATTAGCGATGTCTGCAAACTTCATATGCTGCTGAAATTTCTAAATCCTTATGGGTGTATATTGAAGGAAGTTGGTGATTTCTTTTTAAAGTGGATTATTGTGGATTCATAAAAGGTTAATCATATTTATCTGATAACTAACATCTAGGTCAGGGGCGTAGCTACCATAGGGCTAGGCGGTGCAGTGCACCGGGGCCCCTACCCTCAGGGGAACCTCAAGCGTACCTCAGGGGGCCCGCAAGCGCACCTCTGGGGACCCCCCCCCAAGCCCATTTCAGAGGGCCCACGGGCCTTCACGGCAAACTAGCGACCTTTTTTTTTAGCGCTACCAACGTCCCTCAATGCTCAGAGGGGCCCCCAACCGCTGCTCAGGGGGACCCTATCGTCAGCTCTGGGGGCCCCTACCAGCAACAAAAAAACTAAAAAAGTCGCCCGTCTGGCCCGAGGGCCCAAAATAATTTTTTTGCACCGGGGCCCTTCTTGACCTAGCTACGCCACTGGTTATGGGTATCAATCTATAAACAAATAACATTTGCAATGTATTTGCCAAGCAAAGCTCCAATTTTCCTGTCATTAATGTGGCATGATTGTTTTTCGCATAAAACACTGATTTTTGCGTAGCAGAAGTTCGGAACATCAAAACGTCCCCCATGGAATATGTACTCAAAAAATTGAAATTATAGTTTTGTGCTGCAAAATTCATATAGTCTTATAATTAACAAAAGTTACATAAGAATGAAGTCTTTCTCGGCTTTGTATTTGGATGTTGGGCTTTAGGGGACAGATTTCAGAAACTTATTTCGCCTAGAAAGACTTATAATAAGCTAAATATTGTTTTACAGGGCCAATATTAGCAAAGGCAGTAATTAAGTAGAAGATATTGCTTGATAGCTGTGCACGTAAGTAAACAATGAACTAACAGGAAGCATTCGACGAGATAATATTTCAATATTCATAAGAGATGATATATTAATTATGATGATAAAGTATGCTGAACTTATCAAAATATAACTGTGTTTGTATTTGGCATAGGTTATTTGAAAATGATAATAAATCGCAAACATTGTTGTTTGTTGAAAAAAAGGGAGCACACTTTAACACCAGCGACGTTACGAAAATTCGGACGTATTTTGGAAAGATTTATTTGCCATAATTTGCTACATTTATACGTTTAAATCGTGTACTGTATTCATATAAATGATGGTTGACTAATTTGTAATAATTGCAGCATACGATACTCAACTTTGAAAGTGATAATAATAGACATTTAAGTTTATCACAGACAAATTATTAAGGTACCATGATAAAATATTGTGTAAAACTTACATCAATGTGGTCTTCGCAAAAATACATTGAAGATTTTGCAGACAAATATGTTGGTGCCATTCGTGCAAGTTTTCCGCTTATTTTCCTTGATTGGAACGTAAATAAACTATTTGTTTGGTGTTTTAATTGATCTATTTAAACGTTGAGACACTATACACCACATACAGCAGCACGAACTGAGACGAGACTTCACAAGAAACGAAATGAATTTTTCGTCAATATTCAAATCAGCAGGTAAAGGCCCCATTTCAAATTTTTTTCTGTATATTTTTTGATAGTTTTTTTTTTTTTTTTTTTTTTTTTGTCATAGTTGATTCATAGCTCAAGTGACCATATATTTACATTGGTAAAGAGGGACACCATTGACCTAGGGGGGGGGGGGGGTATTCTTGATTAAAAATTTATCTATATGGAGCAACAAAAATTTTTATATAACGCAAAAATAGTATTGTAATATATTTTTTTAATTGCAACATAAGTACAATTTACTAATATATTACATTAAAAAATTATGTTTAGTATTTTATTCTTTGGCATATTTCTCATTTGAGTGAATTTTTTTCAGTAGATTGCTGTCATTGTTTAAAAGTTTGTGAAATTTTTCACAATTGTTAAATTATATTTCATACATTATATGGCCTTCAAAGTCTCAGCACTTAATTGTAACTTTTCTGTTGTCCACACTCTATTTACCGTAGAAACAACGCGTTCATTAGAGCAGCATTAGTTCTTGGTAAGGAAAGCGCGTATTATACAATTTTTAGTGCACTATTGTATGGAACACTAGCAGTTACCCGCGACTTCTCCGCGTTGAAGAGTGTTGTAATATAAGATTTTCTTGAGAGGTTTGTTTGCTCAGTGGTTAGGGCGTCCAACTGGAGATGGAAAAGTCCCCAGCTTGAATCCCAGTCTCGGAGAGGATTTTCTAAGGTCCTTAGCTCGACTTTCACATCTGGCATAGGTTGTGTGACGTGAATTACGCCACAATGCTCACTTGGTTCTGATTCCGTGTTGAACTGTGGGTCCTCTATGTCAGGTAGGATTACTGGGTTACGTTAAGAGGCTACGAAATGGACTGATTGCGGAGACGTAAAGAAGCCTTGTCACCAGGTCAATACGACCATACAATTTATTTTAGAGCTATTTTTATTAGTAATAGTAGTAATAAATGTTGCAATAAAATAACAAAAATCTATTTATGTTCCACACTTCATTGAATTTTTAAAACAGTAAAAATATTCTGTTGGTCAGGAGTATTTTCAGTTTAATATATCCGTATATACTATATTGAGGATTTGCCTCCTAGGTTTTGCCTATTTTCATAGCCCTAGTTTTCTTACATTTCTTTGAAAGATTTGAATTTCGTTTACCCAGCATCTCTTAAAATTACTTATTTCATCTCGCGAATAAAAATGAATATTGTTTTAATTAATGGAAGCTCAAAACGTCAAAATATTAGCAATACATTGATGGAATCGACTAAATATCAACAACAAAAAAATACTAACATCCAAACAGCAAATAAATACTTAAGTGGCCCAAGGACGTTCATTTCCGTTAGTAAAATTGCGATTTTAAAAATGAATATTTTGATTTGCATTGGATATCTGAAAAAAACTTAAAAATAAAAGAACTTAATTTGCTCTTTGAATATTGATTTTTTTTGAGGATATATTGGTTCCGTCAACAGAAATTTACATATTATAGTAGTAAGTATAATAGTAATTGATTCTTTTATCCATAATGATCAGTGGTATTGTGGTAATGGTTTCTCTATCTGTGGAAACAACTGAATTGCCTGTAGACCAGTTTACTGTAGTTCATTCGTTTCGACCATTAATTCTGCGCTAAAATATAGATTTCAATGTTAAAGTAGTAATAGATTGTTTCTTCATAATTGGCTTCTCACTCTACAAACAGAATTGAATGACAACCGGCAAATTACCAGTCCGCTAGTCCGCCACTCCATTATCTGAATAAAACATTGATAAATTTCAAAAATTTACATTCACTATATTGTATGTTAGTGACGTCATGAATAGCGAAACAAAATTGACTACTTATTAAAACAGTAAATTAAATATTGAATACATCTAAAACTACATTCAGCCGCATAAACTATGTCGTAAGCTTCATGACAGTTATTGAGGTAACGTAATTAAAAACATTTATACTAAAATGCTTTTAACTTACAGTGTACAACAGAAAGTCCACAATTCTCTATGGTCGTTAATATTGCTGGTCAAATTTACATCGCGATAAAGTGACTTTTATTGGTCGTGATTTAGTAAGGTGTATAATGAAATTAATTGTGATAGTAAATTATGATATAGAAAATTCTGTTACTACTCGAAATGTAGTTCCAGAGCATTTAATGTGCTGAGATGTGTTCGTATCGTTTGATTTTGTAGCGGCAATATTAGCAGAAATAGTGGTTTGGTTGAATTGCTGCCTGGACCAGAACGTTATTGTTACAGCAGAAAGCAGAAGGAATTTAGTTATTATTAGTAATAAGTAAGCAGCTTTCATATGCTCCTTGCAAATGAGGTGTATTGTGTTGTAAACGACTTCCAGTGTTACTTCACGAAACAATAAGTTTAAACATTAGCCCATTCGTTTTAAGTGTAGAATTCGATAGATATTTGCAGAATATTGAACAGTAAGTAAAAAGCAGTAAAAAATTCTGAACGAAAAATGAAAAGGGTTAGTTAAGTTTTAAATTTCGGCAAAATAATTTGTAATGCAGAGACTGTATAGTAACAAAAAAAGAAAAAGGAAATAAATTAAACCGAGATAGAATGGAATCCGTAACATTTTTATAAATACCACCTTTGGAGCACCGGCATTTTGCACCGGCATTTTGCACTTTTAGTAAATCGGCTTTCGCGCTGGTATACTCATAGCATTTTACGTTGTTTTTTTTCCAAGCTCTGATTTTTTACATTTTGTATGACGCATATATTAAGATCGAAATTATGGTGTAATATTTGATGTGTCATACTATTTATGTACGCAAATGAAAACATCTCCTTGCGAACTTGACAATAGTACCTACCTAATTTTTTTTAATTTAAGGTTAAGTACAGATTTATATTTCCTGCTTCCAAACTATTATTTGTCAAGTGCGTCGGTTTTATGGCTTTTCAAACTAAACACAAACTTGCAAATGTAAGAAGGTTTTTGCTTTTATTTCTGGAAAGTAGTTTGCGATTTACGTAAAAAGCAAAGAGTAAACGTGGCACGGCTATCTACGAAGTAGGAAACTCTTTGTTGTTTCCGAATTGATATTAATGGCAATTTCTAAAAGAACTATGCGTTTTTGCGGGATAAAATCTATCCTATCACACTTCGCACGCAATTAACCGACTTCATGCCAAATTTCATTTAAATATGTTGACTTATTAAGGCGTAATTGATTGCAGACGTACATCCAAACGCACATCCGAACTTTCTCATTTTCTCATTTATAGATATATAGATTGTTTGTTTCAAAATGATGCAATATATCTAACCATTTGCTCTCTATTGTGACTTTTATTGAAGACCAAAATTTAACATTTTCCTTGTCAATATATTTTTTAATAATGATATTTTATTAAAAAGATAATATTTGGAAATATTACTATAAGGAAAATTTTGAGTAATATGATCGACTGATGTTTGCATATCATTCTAATTCAGGTTTACCAGAATTTTTTACCCATATCCGGGGACGCTTCACGACTTTTCACCAAAATCCGGGGACGCTTTCGGCAATTGTCCTAATTACGCGTTGTACTTTTACAAGTTATATGATTAAAGGTTGGGTTAACTTAAAAGTCACATATATTTTAAAAGAGGATTTTTTTTTTTTTTTTTTGGCACACTGCAAGGAGACTTGATTTTCCAAAGCTGTTGTGTCCAAGACGCAGTATCCTTGTAATTTTCTTTTATTCCTAGGCACGTACAAGGAAAGAAGTGCGCTTCATATCTCTTGTTTTAAACTAATGCATTATAAAATCAGGGCTTTTAAAGAACTCTCGTTTGATTAAAAAAAATTCTGTGTACAACAGTCAAAATCCGGGGACATTGCGGGAACGAAATCTGTCCGGGGACAGAGAACTAAATACGGGGACTGTCCCCGGCAAACGGGGACGTCTGGTAACTAGAGTCCGACCGAAGGTTCAGCTTCGACCACCTTATATTTCTAGCGATTCATAATCATGATTGCTATGTTAAATTCAAAACTTGCTCAGAAGGATTAAGGCTGATCATATAGTACTGCTCAAAAGCCGCTTGTGTGAGTCTGTTAATAGGAGATCTGCTTTCGCAAGAAATCCTTACAACTGTTGATTGCCGCTCTTCTCGATCCACGGTTTAAAATCAAGTATTTGACTAGCAACGAAATTATAAATACGAAAACTGAAATTTTGGCATTTCTACGTCAAAACTGTGCACTGACAATAACAAATAAAACAGATCATTTGGATGTTGGTGAACCTGGACCCTCCTGTTCAACATCAAATTCTACTCCTGAAAATAAATCCCTAGCAGACGATTTATGGGATACCCTTAACAAAATGACTTTGACTGAGAATGAATTAGAATATTCGGACAGCTGTCACCTGCCATTTGAAGAACATTTATTTGTTATTTAAAAGAACCTTTGCTGCTGACAATCGCTAATATTTTTCAATATTGGGATTCCAGTACGTATATTTATTTACGACCGATAGCAACCAAATATTTATCAGTTCCTCCCACTAGCTTCCTAGCGAACAATTGTTCAGTGCTGCTGGTCAAATCTATGACGGCAGAAGAGCTAATTTAAGCGGTGAAATGCTGAAAAACTATTAGTTTTAGCTTATAACATCAGGCTGTTTGGCTTTGAATATTAAATCTCATTACTAGTGCCGATCTACTTTTTGTTTTGATTAATTTAGTACATTTTCAATTAATCTGTATACGTGAAACTACTTTAAAAATATTGGTATTTATTTGGTTTTAACCAAAAATTTAATATGTGATGCTAATTTAAACAGCAGAATATCGTATTTTAAAAGCTAGAATAGTTTATACTAGGTAAGAAGATTGAAACTTGTTTTTATTGTTGTTAAAAAACGACAATATTACTATACTTAAGCGAACATGTATTTGATTTACCAAAGCTAAAACTCCAAAAATTAATTATTAATTTAATCCAAAAGGCAATTATTCTGATTTAATTCGGGCTTTTACTGTTAGGCCCTCTTCACACTGCGCAATTACCAAGCGACGCGATGGAGACTCAAGTATTTGAGAGTATCCAGTAAATCACTTCCAATGTTGTGTAATGGGGAGGCACAAACGGTGCCACTCCCAAGAGATGCGTATCCTACGCGTATCCTACGGGTATCCTACCAGTCCCAGGCGACCTGCAAGGAAGTCGGACAGTCGCGTCTCTGGCGAGTCTTGTAAAACATGGCGGATGATCACGCATTCAATATTAAGTTTGTGAGTGAAATTGAGAAACATCCTGAACCGTATAGTTACAGTTTGCCTCAGTATTCGAGGAAGGACGTCGTGGAAAAGAGTTGGGCTGAAGGGGTAAGCAGATGAAAAAGTCAGGTATGTGTATGGCACAACTAATTACTTTATAATTCCGTTTGACACCTTCATGTTTCTATTTTCGTTCTTATTAACAATTTAAATTCAATTAAGTTACTTAGATTCATTTTGAAGCATTGCGGAAAGTTTGCGGAGTATCAATGGTATTTTATATTGTTTTCGTCGTTTATTTAACTGTCAGAACTTGTAATCAGTAATGTTCTTTATAATTTAAAACTATTTCAATCTCGTTTAATTTAATATTTGGCGTCTATAGATTGTTGTGCAAGATTCTGACAATGCTACATTGTTACGTTCTCTGAGTACTCACTGTAGGGAAAATAATCGTAATATTATTAAGTTTAAGGGAAGGAGGGAGCATTCAGTCTCATCATATAGTCAACAAGCAAATTATTCAACATCTAGCATTTTTGTAACAATCAACAAACAGTTTAGTAAAAAATGAACTTATAGTTATTTTTTGTTAGTTGTCATTTGTAAATTAGCAACTTGTCATTTGTCAAGAAATTTAAGAAGTTATAATTATGAACTATGAGAATATGGGATCTTACGTAGTCGGGTAAATATTAAATATTTTTTGGTGCATTGTGTTAAATCAAGATACTAACTGTAGGGTTGCCACCTTCTTTGGAACAATGTGAGTACGTTTATGTTTTGGGATGGCAAAAATACAGTACACTGTATGGTAAAAAAAAAAGAGTACGATTTTTGTTAGTGCTTGAACGCGTATTTTTCATTGCTATTTGAGACATTCAACAAATACTTATTTTTTTCTAAACATTTCGACAGCATATATAAAGTCTATTTTAAATAAAAATATATGATGAACTAATACTTCAATAAGTTGAGCGAAGATTTGTTTGTTTCATTTCTCCGCTTTGCATTCATGACAGAGAAACTCTCTCTCAATGGATGTAGTAGAACTGGCCAGTACGGGTAAAAGAAATTATTTTAATGAAAAATCTTCACTTTTATTGAATATGTACTGTCATTTTTTTAGAAGTTGACAAATCAGTAAAATTTTTATCATTCGAGTTTTCCAAGAAACTCATTTAGCAGTATTTTTCTTCATATAAAATGATTTGCAGTTTTAAAGCTTCAAAAGCACACACAAAATGTTCATATCTAATAGGTGATAATTTGGATATGTACACAACACAATTACACAATGTACGAATAAAATCAAGGAATAAACTATTTGAACAGAAAGTACGTGGTCAGCTGACTGCGGCCAAATTGCCCAAGACAGGAGAAGGTATTGCTACGTTATCGGTCGAATGCGGCAAAGTAGCGGACAAATCCCACGGTTTCGTTCTGATGATATTTTCGTATCTATAAAGTCAACCAGCGAGATGGGAATGCGTGTTGGCTAAAAGGAGTATTTTAACGTACTCTGTTACTTTCATAGTGAGCACACCAT